>CM060982.1:2980000-3204836 GCA_030765065.1 Deroplatys truncata
TACATTATTATCAAATCAGCTCTGAATATTTGTAATGCTTTCTTGCAAATGTGAAGTAGACATGATCATTTTCAGCAACATGCCCTGAAGGACTGACAGCAGCTAAAGGAAGCTGCACTTGCAAATAATGCATGCAAAATGGAAGATATTACAGCAATTAGTGTTGTAATACAATTACCAGAGAAAGAGAAGTGTGCTATTGAACCAATTCTTATTCGACACCAATCTTTGAAACTGTTAAATTTGTCAGTCTTGTGAATTAAAGTTTCAGTATATCAAAATAAATCCTTTGGTGCTATATTAATTACGATAAATTCTGATATTTACCTTCTTTGTTGCTTTGACTAAGGAAGATCTAGGTGAGGCCAAAAATAATAGGGTTGATGATAGCATGAAGGGTCAAATCTACATGCCAAAAAATACGAGGGTGGTCTGAAATGTTTCTGACCTCAACATGAAGATGGCAGCACTCGTACATAAAAGCTAGTGAATTTTGTTGTTCATCTGTTGACAGTTACTCACCAAAGTTTCAGCCATTTTGGATGCTCAGTTGTTATGTAACAGTCGTTTGAGTGAAGTGATGTGAGTGTTTTTATGAAAATGGACAAAATCGAGTATCGAGCTGTCATTAAAGGCAATATGCCTACGCAAATCAAAGATGAGTTGGATTCTGTGCATGGGGACTCTGCACCATCATTTTCCACAGTGAAATTTTGGGCAGCTGAATTTAAACGTGGCCGTAAGAGCTTGGGAGACGATGAACGTTTGGGACGTCCAAAAATTGCAACTACCGACGAAAACATTGCCAAAGTTCACCAAATGGTGCTAGACAACCACCGAATTAAAGTGAGAGAGATAGCAGAGGCTATGAACATGTCAAAAGAACGTGTTTGTCACATATTAAATCAACATTTAGACATGAGAAAGCTGTCCGTGCGTTGGGTGTTGCATTTGCTCACGTTTGACCAAAAAATGTGTTTGAATGAACATTTCCAATGCTCTGTTGGCGCAGTTTAGGTGCAATAAATCTGAGTTTTGGCGTCGATTAATTACTGTAGATGAAACTTGGATACACCATTATATGGCTCGAAACAAAAATACAGTCCAAACAGTGGACTGCAAAGGGGGAACCGGCTCCAAAAAAAGCAAAAACTGCTTTTTCGGCTGGGAAAGTGATGGCAACTGTTTTTTGGAATAGTCATGGAGTTATTTTAATTGATTATCTTCAAAAAGGAAAAAGCATTACAGGAGCATACTACACATCATTACTTGACAAGCTGAAGGCAGAACTTGCAGAAAAACAGCCACATTTGCAGAAAAAGAAAATCCTGTTTCACCACGACAACACACCTCTCACACCTCAGTAGTAGCAATGGCGAAAATCCACAAATTACGGTTTGAACTGCTTGACCATCTACCTTACTCACCAGATCTAGCCCCAAGCGACTTCTTTTTGTTCCCTCATCTGAAAATTGCACTCGGAGGACAGAGATTTTCGTCAAATGAAGAGGCCAGCACCTCCGTGAACAATTATTTTGCAGAGAAAAATGCTGAGTACTATTTGGACGGGTTACAGAGATGGGAGCATCGCTGGGAGAAGTGTGTAGAGTTACAAGGAGACTATGTTGAAAAATAAAAAAAAAATTCTGAAAAAATGTCTTGTATCTTTATTAGGTCGGAAACTTTTCAGACCACCCTCGTAATGACCAAGAAACTTCCAATGGAAATGATTCTGAAGAGGTATGCATTCCAAAATTATACATAAGATTTCATGCTAAATTGGTTACTTAAGTTTCATTTCTCCAATTTATTATATGCTTACCTATACTTTTATTATGTACCTCAGACCACTGAACATAATGCTAAAATGATGAGGCCACAGAGAAGTGAGAGGTGGAAACTATATGAAAGAGGAGGAAGAGAAGCATATGAAAGGTTGGGACTAAAAGGGAACCTGTAAATATGAAGCTAATAAATGGAAGTGTAATAAATACAGAGAGGAAATGCATAATGAAATTTTCCCACTCTGCATTGAATAAAAGCTGAGAATGCAAAACAATCAGCACTGTAGAAAGGAAAAGACCTATTTACAAATTTCTGGCATGACCTAACACGATGAGAGCATAGGCTTTTATTAGAACTAACATTCACTATGTAAATGTTAAGTGTCATAGAGGAAGTAATGTGGAAGCAGATCTTGCACATTGCATTGTTTCCAATCAATGGCATAAAGGTTGAGGTTTTCTAACACACACTGCATTGAAGAGTGGAATATAAAGAACTGGATTAAAAAAAAAAAGAAGGTTATAATAAACTTTGTCCTTCTGGTGAGCAGGAAGGACACAACAATGCCTAACAGATTCTATAAGAATTACAAAAACTGGAGTCCCTTACTGTAGATCCAAGTCACAGAAACTGCATCTGAAGGAAAATTGGCAATTCAAAGCAATCAACTGTGCTGTAAATGAGTTACAGGCAACATCAATGAAGATTTTTCTAATGCAATTTTAGCCTCCCTTTTTTTCTCCAAAAAAAATATCAGTGTGACTTGTGCTGTGCATACAAAGCTGGCAACATTGCAAAGAAAATTATTTAGAAATAATCTTTGAAAAGATCAAGTCCACAAGGAGAAAGAGAATGCCAATAATGGATGAAAGAAAGCTGGATTTTTAAGCTATTTTGTCTTCTTTCCTGCAGGCCTTTGCCTTATATTACAAGATGAAGCTGATCTGCACACAAAGGATTGCTTGTGTTTATTATGGAATGAGTCAGATGGAGATCTTTTCGCTAATGCTTTAGTGACAGTTTGAATGTGTGGTCCAAAAGTTTCTCAAAAGGGGTCATACACATATAGGAGTGTGACTCCATGAAAGGAACATTTTAAAACATGCAGATTTTTCACCCCTGCTGGTTATGTTGAGTGCATTCTACAGCCAGGATGAAGCCTAAACCATATGAGGTTGTGTATCTTGATTACTCATTTCAAACTCAACTTTTATTCATTTACTTGCCCTGGGAATAAAACTGGCAATCCCATTGTCAATCACCTCAGATATCTGCACTAAATTCCTAGTGCAGCCATTGAGAGCAAAATTCTCTATGATGATTAAAACCACTTCCAAAGGCTATGATCATCCCAAAAAGAATTTTATATGTTGCATTCGTATAACTTTCACTACTCACTCTTCTACAAGTTTATTCTTCTCTCTACTTCTTGTTAATTGACATAAACTTTTATTAAACATTTACAGATTTGTTGTAGGTATAAGCAAGAATACAGTAGGCTAAAAAGATAGTCAAATTAAAAAAAATGTTTGATATGTAATGGCTTTGAAATTACATACTCCTTGCATGACCTTGACAACAACAACAACAACAACAACAACAAAGGGGGCCTTACCTCTTGAAAAAAGAATAAGTATTTGAGTATTCAAACGTATAACAAAAAATATCTCAGAAATGGTGGAAGCTACAAAAATTTGACATAAATTGTGTGTTCTAATGAGATCTACATTTTCTGTATAGTAAGATTCTGTCTATCTCTTACAGTTTACCAATTATAAAAAATCATTCACAATGAAGAGGACTTCACAGACTATTCCCAGAAAATTCAAGACATACTTTTATTTGTCATGCAAATATCTTAACCCCTTGTTGGTCAAAGGGCAAGTGCAGTGATCACTTCAATATTTAAACACTTATAAAATAAGAATAGAGCTTAGTTGGTAAATGTGACACATTTCCTAACCCATTATTAAGATTACAGGAAGGGATTTTGATGAAAAGCTAATGTATGATAACTGGCTTAAATAATCACTGTTACAGTTGTATACTCGTCTGAGCACTGTACTCCCCATGACCAACCATGGTTCTGTGCACTTTAACACCAGCCGGCACAAATTTGCGGGCTAGACAGAGCAAGCATATGCCATTGACACGGAAGAGTGACAACAGAGAAATAATTATGTCAGGAGATAGTCTTGCTGATGACGGAAAGTATACATCAGGAATGAAAGAAAGGAGGATTACAACTATACTCGCTGTCAAAGAAGAAAGGGATTGACATTTCACAGAGAGAGAGAGGCGACGTTGCCGCTTATCGCGACCACGTGGAGAGTGCGTTAGAATTGTGTACGAAGGCGACTGGGTTGCATCTGCATTGTAGGGCAGGTATTATTTATATTTGTATATGAAGACAATTAAAAAATAATGAATCTGCATGCAAAGGATAGAACATGTAAGAATATATCAGTGTAAAGATTTGCGTTAACAAGAGAGACATACCTGTGAAATATTGATACTTACTCTAATGGGAAAATGCCGCTGATTCTCTCACAGAGCATTTTATTTCCCATGCTTGTCCTTTAATAGGGATATCTTTACCAAATGCATTATATTTGGTTACCGAGTATGCTCAGTTTTTCGTTTGGCTAGCTGTCTTTGTCACTATATTTTGGATATTATTAAATATCCATTAAAAGTGTTAACACAATTGCAAATGCTCACAACATATGCACAGATATGCGGACTCAAGCACATGTAAACACAAAGCAAGTAACTGTACAAATAGGATGATGCAAAATAACTTGTCAGTACACAGGCAATCTGTAAACTGATGTAAGTACATTAAGCTGTGGCTAAAGGAAGCATTGTTTATAATTGCAGCGAAAATGTGCTGTTCATGTTACTGTAATGGTCGCTCACCAGGTACATCATGCTAATTATGTGTTACAGTATCGGCAACAAGGTTTTTGTATCTATCGTTGCTATGGAAATGTCTTAGTTGTAATTGGTCTTTCTAATCATTTCTATGATGACCGCTATAACGTATCCATCCCCTCCCATTCATTTAAAGCTTTCCGCCATGTGGTTAGTAACTGTCAATCACCTTCTTGATTGGCACGCACTATAGGAAGCTTATTTCACCGAAGGAGGAGATCCAAGCAGCTCATGGACTATCAGAAGAAGGAGCGGAGGCATGGTCACAGAGCAGCAGGACAGAAGAGGGGGGAGAAAATATTAATTCAACACCGAATGGAAGTCCATTGGTCCTAGACAGTAATAAGGTGGGAATATCAAGAAAAGGGACGGGTATTGAACTAAGAAGCAAGAAGATATTAGATAAATTTACGAGCAGAACTGGGTCGCAATAGCGAATGCAAAAAGAAATATGGAGAGGGCAAGGGAGAAATGGAAGTTATAATAATAGGGGACTTTCACATTACAATAGGCGAGGGAGATGTGGACATAGAGAGTGACACAATATTTGGAAATGATATAAGAACTAAAAGGGATATTGTAAGACATAGTAGAGACAAGTTCATAGACAGGGAAAGTGAAAAGTTTACTGAATTTTGTGAAGTGAATGGGCTAGACATTCTGATTGGCAAATATGGGGAAGATTTAATGGGGGATTGCACTTAAATATCAAGAATGGACAAAGTCTTATTGACTATGTACTTTGGCCAGTTAATATGGAGTATACATTGAATAATTTCAAGATATTGAATTTTATTTGAAATAGTTGCCACTTCCCGTTGATGGTACAAATGAAAATATGATAAAAGGAAGAGGAGAAACTGTCAGGGGAAGGGAATACTGGGCAGTATACTGAGTTTAAATGAAATGAGGATCAACAAAATAACTAAGTTTATTTTAGACTCTAGGTACAGGCAAATTTGCCAACACAAAGTAAATTTCATGCTAGAGAACCAGGAAATAGAGAAGGCACTGAACATATTCAATACATTAATGCAAAGAGCAGGAGATGGGTTGAGAAAGGGCAGGGGAGGGATAGAAAAGGGAGACATGTGGTTCAATAAGGAATGTAAATTAGCGAAAAGAGTAGTGAAGCAGACATTACTTAAATGGAGAAAGGTAGGAGGCGATGAGGCAAAGCAGCAGTACTTAAGTAGTAGAAATTTCTACAGTTTACTGCTAGAAGATAAGAAGCAGGAATGGAGAAAAAAGTGGGAGAGTCTTCTGATAAGAGTATTAAGCGATGATGATGATGATGATGATGATAATAATAGTTGTAGTACTAGATACAAGAAAACCTGGGTTTTAAGTATGGCTAAGATAACAGCCTGGGCTTATGATAACTATATTCTGTGTATGGTGGCGCAGTACAAATAAATAAATAAATAAGTAAATGTAGAGGTCCTCTAGTAAATAATTGTACTTATCAAATGGATTATGGTAGTATACCCAATATAGGCCAGGGCCAAAAGTGGTAGCCACCAATGTATTGATCTTAACACTAAATAAAATATCATATCATATACTGCTAAAAAGAAGAAAATAAAAAGGAAAATCGAGTGTGCGTTTGCATTACAAGAATTAAAAGAGCACCACTGTGCTCATGTGACTATTTGGCACTGAGTAAGTGTGTTGCTATACTCTGTGGCAGTGACCGACTACAGAACCACCTCGTCGAGTCAGCATGCCTTCTCCTGGAGCATATAAAAGTCAAGAGCTAAGCCAAGAAACACAGCTAGCAGCACATGAATAACTAATTGAGACCACTTCTCCTTACCATGCTAATCTTCTAGGCAAGCCTAGAATGTCTATGGTCTATCCAAAAAGGGGAATATTACCAGCACAACAATAGTTCTGCAGCCATCAACACATTCATGTCCAAGAACTCTTAAAAAAGGGGTAATATGTATTTATCCCATTTTTATAATTTTAAAGCACATCAATTAGTTCATTTACAGTATAAGCATTAGTAATGTAATGTAATGTAATATTTATTGAGTGCCAAAATAATTACAATCATATTGGGAGTGACTGCTTCTGGCCCTGGCCATTTTATAGTCATCTCCCCTCCTTTGATTATAATAATAATAATATATTAATCTATTGAGCATTAAGTTATTGCATATTAGATGCCTTCTCAGATTACTATTACATGTTAATACAATTAGTAATTCTTATATTTATTTATATTTACATTATTTTCTTCTTTTAACCATCCATATCCATTTATTCTTATTCATTCCATACCATGAACTTTCTTTTCTCCTAATCTCTTTTTCTTTAGATACATTGATTTTATACCCTTCCATATTTTACTCACATTATTTTCTCTAATAATTTTAATTACTTTCTCTACTTACCTCTTTCCCCTGTTCCTATGTTACAGTCCCCATTATTATGATTTCTATGTTAGTATATTTATCCTTTAACATTTATATATCTTTCTCTAAAAGATGGTACAATCCAAGATTGTGGAATTGTGAAGCAGCCAGTTTGGCCTTCACAATTCCAAAATCCCAATCTCCTTGTTGGCCGCTATTGCGATCCCATTCTATTACGGAAAGGTGTAAATCTCCTTAAGAGTTTTTTTTTTTACTTCTCAGTTTGATTCCCTCCACTGATTTTTGCATTTCTTTCTGGAGCATCAATATACTTCCATGCGGTGATGATATAATGTTTTCTTCCCCTTCTTCCTCCGAATACTCCCCACTTTTCCAGCGATTCTCTCCCCTTCCCTTCCCCGATGTATGCTTTTTTGCACTGCTCACTGTTGCCACGCCTCTTTCTTCTTCTCTGCAAGGACGCGTCCGGCTTCCCTCTCCTCTTTCCCCGGTGACACAATAATGTTTTCTTCCCCTTCTTCCTCCGAATACTCCACGCTTTTCCAGCGATTCACACCACTTCCCTTCCCCGCCACATGCTTTTTACCATTACTCACTACACACTGTGGCCACGCCTCTTTCCCCTTCTCTGCAAAGACACGTGCGTCTTCCCTCTCCTGTCTCCCCGGTGACACTATCTTCTTTGGCGATGACATATGCTGTGACGTTACTGGGCTTCTCCTTCCCCTCTGGCTCGGTGTTATTGCTTCATACATACCTTCACCTGTTACATTTACGTCATTTTCCTTTCGTGTTGGATCTATCTTCTTTCCTTTTCTCAGCTCTGTTCTGGACTTTGTACTTCCGTTGGCCACCACTGGTGTTAATTTACTTCGTTCGCCGCTATTTTGCTGACTTGTTTCCTTCCATTCTGGTTCTCACCACCATAGATCCTTTTTGCCGGTATATGTTATATCTTCATCATCTATCCAAAGCCGTAAGTTTCGAATGAATGCCCGTTTGCCTTCTGATCTTGCCTTCTTCATCTTCTGTATTAGGCTTCTTTTGAGGTCCCTCTGGGCTGGATTCACTTATATATTACTTCCACATTTTTGACCTACCTAAAAGTTTGTAAATTATATTGGATGTTGCAAATTGTACTATTATTGGTCTTTTTCTGCCTTGCCTACCCATTCTGTATGCTTCCACAATCTCCCATCCTATCAGATCCATTTCTTGTTTATTTGTTAAAATTTTTCTTATTTCTTCATATGGCCAGATACCCCTTCTTTCTTCAACTCCTGTGAACACCAAATTGAGTCTCCTCCTCCTTTCATCTATTCTTTCCATTCTCTCTTTAATTCTATCAACTTCTATATTTATTCCTTGCACATCTTTACTTACATTTTCTTTTATTTCTTCAGCCACTTTGTTTAAATTATCTTTTATGCATTGTTCCATTCCGTTCATGTTGTTGATTTTTCCTATGAGATCCTCCATCATTTCTTGCATATTCTTTGGGCCTGAATTTAATTCAATCCCTCCAATCACTAGGAGCATAAGTATCACACTTCCTGTTGTCAACCAATTCATTGACATGTTTTACATTTAATAACTTTTTTTGCCATAAACGGTCCAATTCTCATTGTGTATACTGTAAATTCAACTCCCATTGTCCCTTAATTCACTTTTCCTCTTCAGCCACAGATCTCCTTACTAGCACAACCTTCCTCTTTCCCTGCTCACTTAGCACTCATAAGCATTAGTAGCGAGTTATGCAATGTTAAAATCATATAGGAATAGTAAAGTATCTGACCAGTAAAGTTAGCAGAGACTGCAAACAAACTGGGGGCAATTACAGGCATTGACTAAATTGGATGAATGATATGCCACAGTTATTTATGTTAAATTCTTAATGTTGCTATAATTCTTTTCCTATTTCAGAAAGTGCACAAGGCACAGAAATTTCAAAGATTTCTTACTATAATGTTTTCATATTTTAAATTACCTCAAAAAGATTCATATCTCTATTGTTACTACAGTATATACATGTTTTGTGCAGAGTTCAATAAACTCAGAAATTCAGTATATTTTTTGTCTTGCATAGAAACCTAGCTAATGCAAGGTAGGGGTCCTTTCCCTTCCTGTAAAGTATGCAGCTGTCATGAGTGGTTAGTATGGTAAGTTTTGTGAAGGACAGCCAATTGCAATTGTGCAAAGCTTCCTTTTCATGTTCCTATATGCACCAATGCACTTCATTCCATCTTTTACCTCATCCGAGGAATCCAGAAAGAGCTTCTATGTTTATGACTTCAAAGCAACTAACTGTAAAAATTTAAAAAGGTGGAAGGTGAGGAGGCAAGGCATGGCCACACAAAAGTAATTTCTCAATCTAAGTAATGTGTTATCCTTAGTAGCAACTATGGAAAGATGTACAGTTTTGGGTGCTAAAAATATTTATTTTCCCTAAACATTCTTCTTCCGCAGTATGTAATTTTTTTAATATTCAAGCCCTTCTCAGAATGCAAAACAAGAATGGCACTTTGACATGGAAATCATATGACAAGCTTAAAAAATTATTCCCATATATAGGTAACAATTTTACTCCATATATTAAAACATATTATTCACCATTTGTCCCTGTCTTTTAATGTGGGTGGTTTAAAGCCACTTTTAGACATGAGGAATAATGCCCTCATGGGATGAAGGTCAAACATCGGAGGCTGCAGTTCAGCAAGTTCAATAGCTGTCACACCAATAGCCCAGATGTCACACAGTTGGTTGTAGCCACCCTTCCTTTCCACTGCTGCAACCTGTAAAAGCAAATACAGAAATTCAACAACTTGAATACTAAGAGATCTATAGTGCTGCCTTTAGTCCTGGGGTGGCATGGTGGTAACAAGTCAATCTCATATCAATTTTGTGTAATTTTCAATTAATTGTTCTGATGTTAAAGAAGTAAATAGCACCAAGTTTTTAGGTATTACGATTGATTCCAATTTATCTTGTGAATGCCATATTCAGTCTCTAAATAGAAAACTCAGCTCCTTATGTTGTGCATTCCATGCCCTCAAAAAATCCCTTCCCATTGGCGTATTAAGGTCAATATATTTGATACGTACATTCTCTCCTTTCCTATAAGAGTCTTCACCAAAAACCAAAGAAACACTTAATATTACAAAAGAGGATATTGAAAATTGTATTGCAAGTGCCAGTTACAACTGATACCAAAAACATGTATTCAGATTTGAAAATATTACCCCTACCCTGCATTTATATCCTGGAATCTGTATCTTTCATTAAATAAAACCTAAATTTTCTGCAATTAAATTCTCATTTACATGATCACAATACAAGGACATCTAAAAATGTGCATTTAAACTCCCACAGACTCACCAGATGCTTTAATAGTGTAATGTATGTGTATGTGAGTGTATTGTCGTGCCAGACACATTATTGCTGTGTATAATATCGTTGAGCTAATTGTTGTGTGTTAGTTATTGTCTGGCGCGGCAACTCCATTTCCTAGTTGGGGGGGTGAAGGCAATTGTGGTAATAGCTCTGTGTGTGTATGTTATAGCATGGGTCTAGTTGTAGCCAGAGTAAACCATTCTAATGCAAATCTTCGGAGGGAACGGGTGTATGCGTGGGGCATCTCCCCCAGTGTTTTGTGTGTAACCTTTTTGTGTACCATATAGAGCACCTTGATTTATAATAAATCTGAGCAAAATATGAATTCAAATGTAATTATTTAAAAATATTCCATGCCTCACTTTAGTTTTGTGCAGCAAGTTCTTGGTACCTTTCTCGTGTGCCTCTGAGTTACGTTCCCCAATGTGTATGCCAGGGTAACTAAATTTAATATTTTAGCTGCAAACCTTTTGGCCTCACCCCGATGTATAACAATAGTACCTACCTCACATAAAGGTAGTATCTTGTACAATAATTTGCCACAAATGATCAGACATTTACATCATAGAAGGTTTAGGTAATCAGTACAACAAATCCTTCTAGAGTTTTTTACCTTTTAGCATTAATGAATTTCTAAATATTAAACTAAACCACCAGGGCTGGCCTCAGTACATGTAAATCTTTACAAGTATATTGTAATAGCATTACTTATTAATTTTTTATTACAAAATCTTTTATGTGTATACTTACATTCTGTATTTTTTATCCTAAGGTTATTTTGTATACATTTTCAGTTATAAAATATTGTAATTAAAAGGTTTTTGTAAATATTCTTACTCTGTATACATTGCAAATAAACTGCATTTTGACAATGCCATGAGGTAGGTTGACTCTTACTGCTAATACATCATCTGAATCTAATTTAAACATCATATTAAATCTAACAGAATAGCAGTAGCCACTAATTTAATTATCAAGTGCATTATTCTTATCAATGGAACATAAGACACCTTATCAATTTAGAATCAAAACATGTTTACATATAACATAAAAGCCTTAAAAAGTATTTAATACAGAACTTCTAAGGACAATAAAATTATATATATATATATATATATATATATATATATATATATATATATATATATATGAAAAAAGTTAGTTTTATCAGTTTATAGAAAAGCATACAAGTTACTTTAATTTTGACACCCAACAGTTTGTACAGAGCTCTTATTACTAACCACTTCTATGACTTTTTTCTAAAAGCATCTACATTGTATATTTTTAACTACTTGGGGAGTTCGTTATAACAGTGTGCTGACCCAAGTGCATGGGTCCTTCATTGACTTAATATTAAGGGTTCCTTTATGGATATCTCATTAAAGTCTAGTGTCAGGTTATGCCCATTACTGTCTCTTGTATGCATGTCTAGTTTTGATTTGGTTAACAATGATGATGGTGATAATTACGGCTCAGATTCTTAGTAAATACATGTTTTGTTTGCATTATAAAATAAACTTGAAACTGAGTTTAATATTCTGAATATTCATACTAGAGCATATATTTTAGATTTTATTTAACATAAAAATACATATTTTCTGATTTTTTATGTAATTAATATAGTGGGCCAAATATCGCAATTTTGTATTAAGAAGTGCAAGAACTGATATGTCAGTTATGGCATCTCTCCAGATGAAAGAAAATATAAACATCTTGCTTGTTCAGCCAGGAAGGCAATCGATGCAACAACTACTAACCATATGTGACCTTCATGGCCCAATAGATATGAGTGCAGAATTCCCATACTCCCATTTTCCTGCTGTTTTAAATGAGCTAAATAGTAAAGATACTAGTTCAAATAAAATTCTTCAAGAGCTTTTAAGCCAAACAGTGTTAAGAAATGACTTGGCATACATTTCCGCAAATCGTGGTTCCACAGAGAAACTTCAATTAGCAGGAATTTTTTTAGAGAAGCAGTTAAAGTGTTTCAGAATGAGGAGAAAAACCTGAATATTCTTTCTGGTTCTGCAGCACATAATATACAAAGAAAATACAGGAAAGTGTATGAACATAACAGTACATTAATGTGTAATATTTCAAAAATGTGTTGGATGGACAACATGTAAATACTGTGAATGTGCATGACATTTGCAGGGGTTTATACCGTTGTTTATTTTATTTGCACGTGTTAACCTGCTGAACTGCCTTAAAGTTGTTTTATTACACCTTTGATTGTTGCGCTGGCTAGCTATGATCTTTGCAGTTGAGCAAGTATCTCTTATCAGGGTGTGATCGGAGGGGGATGATATTGATTGATAACACAGTGAAACATTTAACTTGGAATTTATTGCTAAACCCAATACACTATTAACATATATGCATTGTTCACAAATATAACGATCTATTTTGACCTTGCTGAAATGTTAATATCTTTATGTTATTTTCTTTGTTAATCCCACATGAACTTAATTAAAATCTGATAATCTTTGTGAATCACTTATGTCACTGACATAAAATAAATACCTTATAACTCACTTTGTAACCTCTAAGATAAAATAAATTGTTTTTATTACACGTGGAAAATTACACTTAACATTACGTGTCATTCACATTGAGGTAAAAATCAAACTGTGAGATTTTCTTGAGGTTTATAGTCTTATGCCAGGTTTTGCTTAAGCATTTAACAATTTTTATGACTGGCTGAACTTTCATACGGATGGTAGCATCTCTTTTTGTGAGTCAATCATTGCTGATGCAAAACACTCTGTAGGTTGTGAACCCACACTAACATTCTAAAATGTGCAGTTTTCTCAAACTATCCTATGCTATTCCACTTTTTATAGTTCATGACTTTTTGGTATTGTCTTCTCCCCCATATTTCTGGCTCTGCTTTGTCATGATTCCTTCAGCACAAACTTTCTCTTCTAGCTTCAGTGTTTTGGCCTACCACTAAAATCTTATTTTAACATTACAAATATATATCCTGTACATTTTTACTTTGATCAAATATGTGTTATATAAAAATTACAATTGTAATGGAGTGATACATTATAATAATAATAATAATAATAATAATAATAATAATAATAATAATAATAATAATAATAATAATAATAATAATAATAATAATAATAATAATAATAATAATAATAATAATAATAATAATAATTTTTTAGATAGATACTTTATTTGTACATTTTCTACATATTCTTTTTACAATATTCCTCTTATAAACTAATTTAACCTATGTACAAATTTTTTTCTTGCCAGCTATACTGCTCTTTTTGCCTGGCACCCTGGCCTTCTGGCTCATCTAATCATCCCTTGCTATCTTTAAACCCTATTGCCCATCTTCTCCTTCCTCCGTTTGCCTTTCTACTTTTCTTACCTCTCTTACTTTTCTAATCCATTTCTCTTTTACTTTCTTTAAGAACTCCCCCATATTCTTATTTTGCTTTTCTTCTTTTCTCGTTAGCATTTTAATTGCTACCATTTTCCTATCCATTTTTTCCCATACTTGTTTTCTCCATTCTGCTAATTCTTTGCATTCTGTCATATAATGCTCTGTGCTTTCACTTCCTCCGCATAATTCACAAATTCCATTTTTGTTACCCCTTGTCCCTCTCAAGTACATTGATCCTGTTCTCATCCATGCAAACGCTTCTTTTTCTGCCCTATTACAATAATCTACATACCCTTCCCTTCCCCAATTCCCTTTTACTAATCTGTAGAACCCTAATGACTTTTTGTTTTTTAAGCTTCCCCAAATCTCTTGTCTTTCTATGTCATCCACTCTGTTTCTTACTGTTATCCAGAAGCCATTACTATTTCTTTCTCCTGCTCTCCAAATATCTCCCATTCCTATCTTCTCCATAATTTTTCTACCCCTGTCCACCAGCTATTTTTATTTTTTATACTCTTTTGTTGTTCCATGCATATCTTTAAAATTTCCTCTTTATCTTTTCTCAGGCATCTATACCAAAATTTTAATATCCTTTCCAGTATCACTCCCTTTCTTCTTGTTCTTCCTAATTCCACTAATGCTACTTCCCCTGGTGCTGATCTTGTTAACCCCAATAGCTCTTTGCAAAACATTCAATAACTCTGGTCTATTTTCCTGCTTAAATCCGATCCTCCCCAAATTTCTACTGCATATAGCATTCTTGCTTCTACCAATGCTTCATACATTCTTTCTATCCATTTAGTTGGCATTTCTAATTTATATTTGCACATCCTTACTCCTGTCATTGCTACCTTTCCTTTAGCCGTAACCTTCCTGCTATGCACCCCCCATTCACCATTACTGCTCATCCTCACCCCCAAATAATCCATCTCCTTGACAACTTCTAACTTTAAACCCCCCATCTGCCATTTCTCTTCTCTTTTTAGTTTATTTCCTCTTTTAAATACCATAACTTTTGATTTATTTATATTTACTTTTATTCCCCATTCTTCGCAAAATTCATGTATCCCATTAACTGCTTTCTGTATGGTCATCGCAGCCTTAGGATCCCCAAGCCAATAGCCAAATGTGCAATAGCCAAACACTTGTTCCCTACCCTCCCTAACCGCAAGCACCATAAAATCTTAGTGACATCCATGTGCATATGCACGTTGTTGCCAAAATTAAAAATAGTATTTAAAAGCAAAACTTTGCAGGTGATTTCCACATGTACAGAATACAATCATGCAGTTTGTCTGCTTGCTTTACACACAAAATAACTATGTAAATAACTATGAATCGCATAGTAATTACATTTAAGTTGCAAACGCTTTAAAATATAACTGAACTAATGAATGATCTGAACTAATATACTGCGCTACAAGAATGGAAATGCATGTTAACATATCCGAGAGAAACTTAGAAACATGTCCCGAATAAACTATACATTGTTGGACTATCATTAAATAATTAAAATACATAAATATTAATTTATTTTGAAAGGAACTCTTACTCCCAAATCAAAGCATCATTTTTGATTATGCTGTGCGCGGAGCTATGGTAAAAAGTTTTTTATCACTTGTATCACAACAATGTTTTATTAATATAAAGCTAATAAAAGAAGTTGTGTATTGTTTAAGGTGTAAGATTTATAAGCATGACATCTTCTGTTTACTTAAATGAATAGCTTTATTATAAAATGCAGGATAAGTAAAAATACGAAGGCAAAAAAAAGAAAATAAAAAAACATCTTATGTATTATATTCACAAGATTATCTCTACTCACTCTTCTACAAACTACTTTCACAAAAGCTTATTCTTCTATCTACTTCTTAAATAATAAGATAAAATTTCATTGCACATATTGTTGTAAATATAAGGATACATAGGCTAAAGCGATAGTCAGATTTTTAAAATACAGATGACTATATGATGACTTTGAAATTCCATGCTCTTAGCATGACCACGAGGAAAATACAAACAGAGACTTCCAACTTGTATTTCAAAATTCAAACCAACAACAAAAATATTCTCGGAAATGGTTAATACAATTTGACCTAAAATTTGTCCTTTACCGAGATTGCATTTTACGCAAAGTAAGATTTTGTCTCTCTCTTAGAATTTACCAGTAATACAACAAGTTGAGAACGAGGAAAAATTTACAAGTTATTCCCAGAATATAAAATTCATGATACAAATTTTATTTTTCCTGCAAATATCTTAAACTTGCGGTATTTTACTAAAAATTGTTAAGCTGTTTTTGAGAAATTCAAAACAATAAACATTTTTCCACATAAAGGGTTCTTTTCTACATGTTCTTGAACATTACACATAAAAATCTGGCTTTGCTTATTCAGTTTTTGTAGCCCTTTTCTTCGTGGTCTTGGCATTACTGATATTCGGCAGAGGGTCACTTGCTGGTGCGGCCGGAGGGGCAGCAACTTGGTTCGTTTCCCAAGGTCTCCACATCTTAATTAAACTATTAAACGCTAATAACTATTAAACACTGCTAAACTTACAAAACTGCATTAAGTAAAACACTATATAACTTCTCTGAAGAAGTAATATAGAAGCTTAGCTGAACATGGAAGAAAAGCACGAGCGAACAGTCACAGCTGCTAAAACCGAAGAAACAGCAGAAATGACATTGCAACAACGCTTTGCTTTGGTGGAGCTCGAGAAAGGACCACGTGTTGTATTTAAGGGATGGGAAGACCCTACTAATCGTTTACTGATGGGTTTATGGTCAGGCTTCAAAGCTTTCCGTTCGCTTTGTAGCCGGTTGGGGAAAGGATGCCCGCGACTAGTTTAGCTCAATTACCGTTATAGCCCCGACCATAAGATCATCCGCATATAATAAACCTGGTATCTCTGTATTTGCTATTATGGGGCAGTGCAGATTTTTTTCTTTCACTCTTTCTAATATGTCATCTATGAATATATTAAATAGTATAGGACTCAATTTGCACCCTTGTCTTAATCCTATTGTTTGCTCTGTCATTTCTGTAACTCCATTATTTTTACATCTTATCAGAATCTTATGTCTTTATAAATCTTTGTAATTTCTTTTATAAAGCTTTTGCTTACCCTTTCTTACTTAATTTATACACTAATGCTTCTCTATTTATTGTATCAAATGCTTTTTCAAAATCTGCAAAAAACATATATATCCTTCCTCTTTTCCTGCTCAAATACTTATCTATTATCGTCTTTATTATAAATATGTTGTCTATTGTTTACCTTTCCTAAACCCTGCTTGATATTCTGATAGTTTTCCTTCTTCTTCCACCCAACTTCTTAATCTGTCGGCCAGTATACCTGTGTATATTTTTCCTAATATTGATAATAAACTTATTCCCCTATAGTTTTCTGGTTTATTTGCTCCTCCCTTTCCTTTATAAATTGGTACTATCATACTCATTTTCCAACATTCTGGTATATCATTCTTTTCTTTGATTTTATTTAATAATTTTGTCATCACTTTTAGACCGTTTTGCATTTCCCCATATATTTTCCAAAATTCCCCTGGTATTCCATCTATTCCTACTGCTTTGCCTTTTTTATATTTCTTATTTGCTGATAAACTTGCAGCTCCATGAATTCACCATCTAATTTCTCATTAAATATTCCTCCTTGTCCTGTCTCTTTTATATCTAACTTTACCTTCTTCCCTTCTCCAATTAGCTTTCTAAAATACCCTATCCATTCGTTCGGTGTAATTTCATTTTTTTTCCTGTTTCTTCTTGTTCATCATCCTCACTATTTCCCATATTTTTTTACTATCCTTACTTTCTATTGCTGCCTTTAGTTTCTTTTCTATGTTTCCCTGCCATTCTTTCTTCTCAACCACAAGCAAACCTTTATATTCCCCCTTAAGTTTCATCAGATTTTGTCTATCCCTTTCCTTCTCTGATCTCCATCTAATAAGCTCTTTAAATACCTCCTTTTTTTTATTTCTACATTCTCCATCAAACCACCCCTTAATTTCTTCGCCTTTTCCGTGCCTTCCTTCCATCCCTACTCCTGCTCTTATTAGTAACATCTTTAATAACTGTAGCGCTTTTTCTAAGTTTCCCTTATCCATTTCTATTTTTATACCACACTCTACAATCTGACTTACTTTTGACTTTAGTTCTTTCATAAATTCCTCTTTTAAAACTTCTCTCCATTTATATACTTTTATTATTTTTATTTTAGCTATTTCCCTATTCTTTACCTTCTGTTCCAAAACATTTATTTCCATCATTAGTGGGAAATGGCTACTACCTACTAGTTCATTTATTATTTTAAAAATGGCAATTCTATTCACCAATTCCTCACTGCATATCATATAGTCTATTACACTTTGCCCATTTGCGTTTACAAATGTAAACTCCCCTTCCTCGTCTCCTTCCATTCATCCATTACATATTATTTACCTCGCAAAATTCTAGTATAATAATAATAATAATAATAATAATAATAATAATAATAATAATAATAATAATAATAATAATAATAATAATAATAATAATAATAATAATAATAATAATAATAATAATAATAATGTTTCAGATTCCATGCCATAATTATGGCAGAGTTATTTCTTGTGACATGGAGCGGTCATTTTCAAAATTCAAGTTACTTCTTTGAGACAATCGTCAATCATTCGAAATGGACAATTTCAGTAAGCACATTGATGTGTACTGCAACTTTTCACTAGTTAGTGATCCCTTCCAGAATGATGTCTGGTCATGTACATTTATATTAACTGAGCATTCAGTTGCTACCAAATATTTAACTTTTAGCACATATTTTTTTATATTTTCTACATTTTCAGCATATAAAAAAATACTTCTGAAGCTTTTAGCACCTACAAATCCAAACAACAACCACCATAACAACAGCAATAATAATAATAATAATAATAATAATAATAATAATAATAATAATAATAATAATAATAATAATAACAACAATAATAATAATATAAATTATTATTACTTTTATTATTATTATTATTATTATTATTATTATTATTATTATTATTATTATTATTATTATTTGAGGCAGTATTTTTAACACTTAAAGAATTTCAGTCTGATTATATAATATGTAAATTCAATAACAGCCCGCCTTGAAGCAATATGTGTATGTAATAATTTGTAAAATGTATGTAACAGTCATTGCATATGCTTATATGATTGTAAACATGTTCAATATATTACGTAATTTAATAATGTAGGAGCTGTGGGAATAATAAGTTAAAAGTTGCTAACAATGAGGTAACCTTGAGTCAATAATGAGTAAGAAAGTTTAACAGTACTACTTGTGATTCTTGGAGTAACAATAATATAAATTTTGAGACAGTTTAAAAATAGCCAATCAACGACCAGAAAAAGCTTTAGTTAAATGCAAGTATTCTATTGGAGTAGGATTAGCCAATCAGAGACTTGAAATACAGAAATTTACAAGTTTAGACAGTTGAAATCAATTCAGTTGGCTGTAGACAGTGCTCATAACTGGATGCATTGGTTGTGTGTCCTTGAGAGATTTAATATGTATTCGTGTGACAGGAAAAAATAAGTTTACGTGTTAAAAAGTGCAATTAATTAATTAAAGAATCTCACAGCTCTCTATATCAGTGAAGTGTTATTTAAATCGTATCAACTATTAATAAAAGGAGTGAAGTAAAAATTATAATCTGTGTAAACCTACATTCTTAGTCATACCAAAACCCTGCCAAGAGAAACGTGTCTCTAACAAATACTGACGCAGCTGAGGAAAACATAAATATATAATATTTAAAGAAACAGTCAAATTATAAAGTTAATATTTTTTAAACTTGGGGCAACGGCCACCTGAAAGTACATTTCGGGCGAAGGCTACTGGAAAGTGGGTACTATATGTGCGGTTGCAACTACTACAAGTTCAGCCCCCCAACAGTTGAAATATAATACAACTCCTTCAATACAAACAACTTCAAATTGGCTTTCCATATGTGGGGCTGAAACTTACTTCTTCAAATAATAATAATAATAATAATAATAATAATAATAATAATAATAATAATAATAATAATAATAATAATAATAATAATAAGAAGAAGAAGAAGAAGAAGAAGAAGAAGAAGAAGAAGAAGATGGATGCCTTTATTTTATCTTTAGCAGGATCTTTATTTTTCCATTAGCAACAATGTAAATTTTTATGTAAATTTTTGTTTTTATGTAAACAATGCAATTAACACAGTTTTGGTAAAATAATGCAATTTTGGTGCTGTTTTGGTTACCATCGATCCTCATAGATGGCATCGGCATCGATAGCATATTCAATAGTGTCTCTGCTTGTCAGACCGTGTGCATTTAAGAAATCTTGAATACATCCATGTTGTGAATTCAGACACTTCAATGCATTTCTGATCCAGAACCCATCAGAATTAGTAGCAAATGTGTAGGATCCACATTTAGCCATGAACTTGGCTAGGGAGTTTACTCACAGCAGCTCTTCTGGATTTTAAAACATGGGTCAATCCATCTAAATAAGTATGGCCTAAAACTGCAATTTACAATGCGAAAATATTTTGGAATATTTCTTGCCCACATTTACCAGATAAGAGTATGAAAATATGAGGCGTATTCCAAAACTAAGGTCCGATGAACAGTATTTAATGGATGGTAGGCATGCAGTGCTGTCTACCGACTCCTGAGGCACCTACGCAGTGTTAATGTGAAACGGTAGGCATTTGCCAGTCACAATGGGCGCGACAATCATTGATCACACCAGTTGTGAAGTGCACAGTGTGATTAGATTTATGCTGGTAAAAGGATCGTCAACTAAGGACATCCATTGTGAAGTATGCCTCGTGTATGGACCGGACATAATGAGTGACAAAAAGGTTCAACACTGGTGTCGAGAATTTTGAAATGGCCGCACAAATGTACACGATGAACAGGGGAGTGCTAGGTCCAGTATTCGGACCAACGACATTGTTGAGTAAATGAACCAAAAACTTCGAAGTGATCAGCTTTGATGACTAGTGTTCTGGCTGATGAATTCCCAAATGTTGCTTGAAACTCACTTTACAGGATTGTCACTGAACAGCTTGGATATTGGACATTTTGTGCGAGGTGGGTGCTAAAACTGCTCACCGGTCAGCACAAAAAGCAACGAATGCGTAGTACACAACAGTTTTTGGAGCGCTATAGATAAGATGGAGATGGTTTGTTTTCCCACGTTGTTATGGGCGACGAGAAATGGATAGCATAAACCAACGCAGAATCGTAACAATAGTTAATGCAGTGGCACCATTCCGGCTCACCCAAAACAAAACGCTGTAAGCAATCGCCATACACGAATTGCAAAATGATGGCTATCGTGTTTTGGGATGAAAAGGGCGTCCTTTTGATTGATTTCATGGACCATGAGTCCCTGAAGTGTACTGTGCAACGCTTACCAAACTGAAACATGCGATCCAAAATCGACGCCGCGGTAAACTGTCGTCTGCCATCATCCTCCTGCACGACAATGCATGCCCGCATACGGCTGCCAAAACCAAAAAATAGAAGATTGAAGAGTTTCGTTGGGAACTGTTTAACCACCCTCCATGCAGTCCCGACCTGGCACCAGGCGACTATTTCTGCATTTGAAACAGTGACTGGGCGGACAATGATTTCAAACCGACGATGAACTCAAGACGAGCGTTATCAACTGGCTCAAGTCCCAGGCAGGTGAAAGAAGCTGGTGCACTGTTACAGCAAGTGTATAGATGTGGAAAAGTAAAGTATATATGTAGGCACATATTACTGTCAATAAAAACCTTGTCTCATGAGCGATGTTATTATGACCAAATGGACCTTAGTTTTGAAACAGCCTCATATTAGTGACATTGTATGGCAATTATGGGCATATGAAATTTGTGGTTGTCTGAAAACATGCCTCTGTGTATAATTTTCTCAAGACTTTACAAGAGTTTCAAATAAATGATTCTCACATTTATGAGAAACGGGATATTAAATTTTATCATGGACTAAATATTAAGTTTACATTATCTTCTGTTGAAAAGCATACTCATGCATAATTCAAAATGTTATAACCTTTTAATTCAGATGACATTTTTATTTCAAATAGAGACATACCCTTTACTGTAAAAGTTTCATCACGGAACCTAAAATGGAACTAAATGAAACCATGGCACGTATTCTGCCACATCCTGCTATTGAATCTTTTGGTTGTCTGGCATGAAGTATTGTGTCCCCCTGCTATGAGATCTCGCCAAATTAAGGAGGACAACTATTTAGAAAAATTGACTCACTTGTTGAAACACTTAGCATCACTTACACATTTTTCATCTTAACCGGTTTCAAGAGTTACTTACTCCCAACATCAGAAGAGGCCAACTCGTTTCTCATGGTATTGTTCGGCATGTTTTATGTGTGAAAAGTGAGTTTTATTTATGGACACTCTTTAACTGCTGTGGTCCTTAAGCGTCCCAGTCTATATTGGGTGACATACGTAGGTAGGGTGATCAATTTCCATAGTGTAGTGGGTTTGGTGGTGGTAATTCAAAATTCATTACAGCGTTTACATTTTGTGATATAAGATTTCCCAAGTATTCCAACTCTGTTGCATATTTTGCCAGTTTTAGGAGTGTTATATTTGGTGTGATGTGATTTTTCATCCAAAAGTGGTGTGCAACTGCAGATTTGTCCATCTGTTTGTATTTGATGTGTCTCATATGCTGTTTTAATCTGGTCTCTAAATTTATTTTTGTTGTTTCCTATATAGATTTGGTCACATTCTGGGCAATTAATTTGATATATTCCTGCTTTTTTGTTTTGATGTATTTTGTCCTTCGATTTTTTGCACAGTAATTTCTCTACACTCAATTTATTTTGTGGAGCTGCAGCAGATGTGTTTATTGAAGATGTGGAATTTGTAGTGAGTCCTTGGGTGGAAAATGTACTTTTTGAAAATCATTTTGGTTTTTTGTTGGGTGAGCTTAGTGGTGTCCTTAATGTGTTTCTGTTTCTTGAAATGTGCTATTTTTTGTCAATAATTTGTTTGGTGAAGCCATTGTTTATATATATATGTGTCGTCCTCCATGGACTAGTGGTACCGTGCTAGCCTCTAGTTCCCAAGGTCGCAGGTTCAAACCCGGCAGAGGGCAATGGATTTTTTTGGGCATAAAAATCCTTAGCGTGGGTTCCTTCGGAAGGGAAGTAAAGCCGGCGGTCTCGTGTCATAGATTTAAGGCGCGTAAAAGAACCTCAAGCCTGATAAAGAGGCCTCAGAGCAAAATTACCACTCTTTCATGTCCAATATAGAATGGGACACTAGGGACCATAGTACTTACAGAGCATCCATAAATAAAACTCAATTTAATTTTAATTTAACCGTTGTTTATAGCTGTGGTAACTAAGTGTTTCTTGTTTCTATTCTGTTTCTGTTAATGGTGTGTAAACCAATCCATATGTCAAACTGTTTAGGACTGTATGTTTGTGTGGGACTGGGTTGAAACTATTGTTTTTACTTTCTCTACTACATATAGTAAGTATTCCACCCAAAAATTTGATATTGAGATTTCACAGGAAATACATGTTTTGAGGTCTCCTGAATAAAAAAAAACCTGATTAGAAAAAGGTCTTTGTGTGAGTCTGTGTGTCTGTGTACAGCATAACTCAAAAACAAAAAGCCGGATAAATACCAAATTTGATATTTACATTCAGTATATTTCAAAGATGCGACACCAAGATTTTCAAGAAAATCCCCCATACAAGACTACCCTTTACAAGGAACATTCTTCAAAAATTTTTATTTTCTCAAAAATGGCTCTAATGATTTTTATTAAAATATCATATGTTTAAGATACTTTCATGGCAAATGAAATGTATATCTTGAATTTTCTGGGAATATCCCCAAAAGTCCTTTTCATTCTGAATGAATTTTGCATAACTGGTAAACTGTAAGAGATATACAAAATTTTACTACACAAACAATGTAGATCTCGTTAAAACACACAATTTATGTCACATACATTTTTTCTGTGGAATGAACCATTTCCAAGATATTCCTTGTTATTTGTTTGAATTTTCCGATAATTATACTTTTCTCGAATGAAATTCGTTATTCGTTTTTTTGTCCTGGACTTGGAAGGAGAATGGAATGCTCCACATAGCAACAGCTCTTAAAAGATTTGACTACTGTGTAAAGCCTACCATATTCCCCTTGCACCTACAAGAAAATTAGCAATAAGATTAACATCTCGATATCTCGATTAACATGAAGTAGCTGGAGAATAAGTGTTTGTAAAAATAGTTTGTAAACTAGTCCCGGGCATCCTTTCCCCAACCGGCTTCAAAGTGAACGGAAAGCTTTGAAGCCTGACCATAAACCCATCAGTAAACGATTAGTAGGGTCTTCCCATCCCTTAAACACAACACGTGGTCCTTTCTCCAGCAAAGCGTTGTTGCCGGTTTTAGCAGCTGTGACTGTTCGCTCGTGCTTTTCTTCCATGTTCAGCTAAGCTTCTATATTACTTCAGAGAATAGTGGTTTACTTAGTGCAGTTTTGTAAGTTTAGCAGTGTTTAATAGTTATTAGCGTTTAATAGTTTAATTAAGATGTGGAGACCTTGGGAAATGAACCAAGTTGATGCCCCTCCGGTCGCACCAGCAAGTGACCCTCTGCCGAATATCAGTAATGCCAAGACCACGAAGAAAAGGGCTACAAAAACTGAATAAGCAAAGCCAGATTTTTATGTGTAATGTTCAAGAACATGTAGAAAAGAACCGTTTATGTGGAAAAATGTTTGTTATTGTTTTGAATTTCTCAAAAACAGCTTAACGATTTTTAGTAAAATACCGCAAGTTTAAGATATTTGCAGGAAAAATAAAATTTGTATCATGAATTTTATATTCTGGGAATAACTTGTAAAATTTTCCTCGTTCTCAACTTGTTGTATTACTGGTAAATTCTAAGAGAGAGACAAAATCTTACTCTGCGTAAAATGCAATCTCGGTAAAGGACAAATTTTAGGTCAAATTGTGTTAACCATTTCCGAGAAATTTTTTGTTGTTGGTTTGAATTTTGAAATACAAGTTGGAAGTCTCTGTTTGTATTTTCCTCGTGGTCATGCTAAGAGCATGTAATTTCAAAGTCATCATATAGTCATCTGTATTTTAAAAATCTGACTATCGCTTTAGCCTATGTATCCTTATATTTACAACGATATGTGCAATGAAATTTTATCTTATTATTTAAGAAGTAGATAGAATAAGCTTTTGTGAAAGTAGTTTGTAGAAGAGTGAGTAGAGATAATCTTGTGAATATAATACATAAGATTTTTTTTTTATTTTCTTTCTTTTGCCTTCGTATTTTTACTTATCCTGCATTTTATAATAAAGCTATTCATTTAAGTAAACAGAAGATGTCATGCTTATAAATCTTACACCTTAAACAATACACAACTTCTTGTATTAGCTTTATATTAATAAAACATTGTTGTGATACAAGTGATAAAAAACTTTTTACCATAGCTCCGCGCACAGCATAATCAAAAATGATGCTTTGATTTGGGAGTAAGAGTTCCTTTCAAAATAAATTAATATTTATGTATTTTAATTATTTAATGATAGTCCAACAATGTATAGTTTATTCGGAACATGTTTCTAAGTTTCTCTCGGATATGTTAACATGCATTTCTAATCTTGTAGCGCAGTATATTAGTTCAGATCATTCATTAGTTCAGTTATATTTTAAAGCGTTTGCAACTTAAATGTAATTACTATGCGATTCATAGTTATTTGCATAGTTATTTTGTGTGTAAAGCAAGCAGACAAACTGCATGATTGTATTCTGTACATTTGGCAACAACGCGCATATGCACATGGATGTTACTAAGATTTTATGGTGCTTGCGGTTAGGGAGGGTAGGGAACAAGTGTTTGGCTACTGCACAAAGGTCGCCGCTTGGGGATCCGAAGGCTGCGATGACCATATAAGAGTAGAGAAAGTCATGTAAGTGTGAACACATCAGATTTTTTATGTAGTTTTTAGAATGTGTAGGCTTCCTGTAGATACAAAAATTGATCTTGTTCTGGTTTCTAATTACTCTTAAATGTAGGAATAGTAATGTGCCTTCATTTTCAGTTTCCATAGTGAATTGTATAGCTTTGTTCTGTAAATTAATTTGAGGGCTCCTGAATGGGCTTGTTTGGTATCATTGCAAATATATTGTAGTAACTTTAATGCTTACGTAATATGTTTTTACGTAAATTATTAGAACTTGAAGATCTTATATTGTGCTGCTTTTTGTTTTGTTTGGTTACATAATTTCAACTGCCCCACGTATGGGAGCCAATTTGTAACAGATTTTATATTAATGTTGATGCTTGTGATGTTTGTGTATGTGGGTTTACATCACGTGTGTTGAAGCCATCTTGTGACGTCATTCATTTGTTCGGTTTGTAGCTCCATCTAGTGTTAGCAATTTGTGGTACCTAGTATCAGTGTTTGAAAGAATTTTAAGTTTTGTTTACTGTCCTCCGGCTAGCTATTATCTTATCTTGGGTCGAACATGTGTCTTGATCAGGGTTGTGTAAACGGAAAGGAACACTGATGAAGAAATTTGTTTTATAATTTTTATTGTCGAACACGTTCACTATCACTTTTACATATTGATCTAGATACTCGCCAAACTGAAACTGTTATAATAACTTCTTACTGATCACTTTTAATCAACGTACTTCAACCTTTTGTATAATTAACTTTACCATATTTTAGATCTTTCATAATTCTGCTGCGCGTAACTTGTGAATCTATATCCGATGTATGACGTACTAATACTTTCGACGAACTGACTGACTGAAGACGACGTGTAGTGTACACAGATTTTTGATGAACTGAGCACAAGCTACCTTTAACCTACCCTATTTATACGCCTTTATCCAGATACGCCTAAAGATTATAACTGAACTGCAATTGGCTAATAAAATGCGCCAACATTAGCGTCCATTTTAATATCCAATTAAAATTTTGAATACATATGTTTTAGGGAGGAAACATTCCAGAAGTTTCTACCGAAAACGCGCCAACATTACGTAACTTCCTCGTTTCCAATAATGATAAACAGCTCACCCCCTCGCTGCATTATTGCGCGCTATTATTGACAGTTTCAGTAAGGCCGTATAAACTTATTTCCAAATAATAATTACAATTAATAAACATCTGAAATCAATGTCACATAAAAATGCATATTCATATTACAATCATTATTTACATTTAAGTAATTTGTGATACAAATTACTGCATCATATGCCCCACTAGAAACATAATTATAAACATTTACAACTTGTTTGGAAATTTTATAATTGGGTTTTTAGTCTCCTAAATCTTGGAACACACGCTATCACTTTCACTTGACACTTGACACGCATTTAACACACGACATATATTTTTTTTTTTTTTTTTTAATCTCACCACTACTTACTGGCTCTGGTTTAATTTGTTTAGATATTAATCTGACATTTACAATTTTTTTTATAGCAAATACTGTACCCTGAATTATTTAATTACTGTTTCAAAATGGTTTACTCTCTTACATTGCTAACAAAAATTTATCAGTTCAAGAATTTTTTTTGTAATTATTAAACATATTTACCAAAAATATTCACTCTCTACACAAATATATTTACATCTTTTAAATCTAGGCACTGTTTCACATGTTCTGTTTGCTACATAAGTATTTGTTTTTAATTATTTTTACCCATTTTTGTTATTTTGTACTTTATTTTAACCATACTCTTGGAATTGCATTTACGTATCTTTACTTTAATATCATATTAAGTTTCAATCTTTACATTCTTAAGTTTCAAATACTGTTATAGTTAAAAAAAAAAATGTTATTTTCCTTTTTTTTTTTTTTTAAATTTAATTATGTCCAAAATTTTATTTCTCCTTTCACATGACGTACATATTTATTTAACCCTCTTACAATCCAATACATTTCTCTGCAAGTCATCTTTAACTATCCAGCATTTACTATTTATCATCATTGGCTTCTGTTTCACCTTTATCTTCATTGTTGTATGGTTTCATTTAGTAGATTCTGAACGAAATTCACATATCCATACCATTGGGTTTGTTTTCGATGACACAGCACCCTTAAATAATTTGAAATTTCCTTAATTTCCCTCTCCACTGGGTAGGAGTTTGGTCCGTATCTTGATGAAAAATATTGTTTAATGCCATTTTCTTTCAGTCCATCCATAAATTTTTTTCCTGTGAAGTACGAAGCATTATCGCTCAATACAGATTGAATAGGTCCTTCTTCTATCACACATGACTTGAGTAGTCTATTCAAACATGCTAAACCTGTAGGTTTTCTCAAAGGGTAAATTCTTACATATTTGCTGAATATATCATAACAGACAAATATATATTTGTTTCCAAATTGACTTGGAGGCATCGGACCATGAATATCAATACTAATTACACATCTCGGCTTATCCCTTATAACCGAATTAGTCTCAAATGCATATGCTGCATTTATTTGCTTTGCCTTCTGACACAGGTTGCAGCACGATATAAATTTCCGAAATTTCTGACGCAATTTGGATATGTATAAATTCTCTAAAATCATAGAAGTTGTCCGGTCCGTCCCTGAGTGTGCTAACCCTTCGTGAAAATTCTTAATTAGTTCATTCTCCATGCTTTTCGGAACCATTACCTTCCAACTAGGCATTTCTTTTCCATGCTTCTTGTATAATGTCCCATCTCGAATTGCTACAATTTCTTTCTTGGCCTCTTAAATTAGTGGTGCATTTTCTTTAAGTTCAAATAATTTTGCATCCTCATTTTGAATTTCCCCCATATTTTTCAATTTTCTCATCATTTCTTTGCTTAAAGGAATTTCAATTGTCAATATTTTGACTTCATTTCTAGGCCTTTCAATATTTTCGGGAATTTGTGGGTTGTAGTTTAATCTTGATAGCAAATCACTGAAGGTATTATTTTTGCTAGGAATGTGTATAATCTCAATATCGAATGCAGATATTGCATGAATGTATCTAGCAAGTTTTCCACTACATAATCTACACCGTTGTATGAAAGTTAAGCTGATGTGGTCTGAATATACTTTCACCTTTTGCTGATAAATATAGGTTTTAAAACGAATTAGTGAGAAATATAGTGCTCCAATTTCTAACTGAGTTACTGAAGAATTCCGTTCAATATTTGTAAGTCCTCTAGAAGCTGTACTAATGACGTGAAAGTCATTGTTGATGTCTCGCTGTCCTAAAATTCCGGCGTATCCTTGCATTGATGCATCGACATAAATCTCATATTCCAAATCTTCTCTAGGCCTCTCGAGCAATATGGACTTAGCAAAAAGTTCTTTTACTCTTTCAAAACATTTTTGATGATCCTCTGTCCATTTCCACTTATTGTTCTTTCGGAGAAGCTGCCGCAGTGGTTCTATTTCAGCCGAATATCTAGGTACGAACTTACTCTGAAAGTTCAATACCCCTAAGAGACGTCTAATTTGTTTTACGTTCCTTGGTGGTGGAATTTTCATTATTGCTTCTATTCTTTTCTGATCAGGTCTTATACCTCGTTCATCCACTACATAACCCAGAAAATTTATTTCCTTGACACAAAATTTTGATTTTAGTATGTTCACAGTCATACCATGTTGTTGTAGTTTATTTAACACATAATGGACATTATTCATGTGTTCTTCAAATGTTTGACTAATAATTAGGAAGTCGTCAATATACTTTATTAAAAAGTCATCTGCAGAATTTCCAAAGATACTGTGAATGGCTCTCAAAATCCACTTCCTGAGTTTTTTAAACCAAAAGGATTTACACAAAAACAATACTGGATCCCTGAGTATTGAAATGAAGTGTAATCACGCACTTGTGGATCTAATTCCACTTGCCAATATGAAGCAGTGAGGTCAATGGATGTCAGAAATCTCCCTCTTGAAAGTTTCGTAATTAATTGTTCAATTCCCTCACTTTGAAAATGATCTGGCTTCATATACTTGTTGACATATCTACCGTCTAAAGTTAATCTCAAACTACCATCTCGTTTAATACTCCAGCAGATTGAATTTATATACTGAGAATTACTTTGCTCAATAATCCCATTTTCTAACATGCTATTTATTAATTGTCTAGCTTTGTCTCGAAGACTTATAGGTAAATTGTCATACTTGTGCCTATATGGTGGTACGTCTTCTACTTGAAATGTATGCTGATATACATTACATCTGCCTGGGATATTACTAAATACTGAACTATTGTTCATCAAAACATCATGAAGAATTTGTTTTTGCATTATCATAATATTATAAGCTTCTTCACACTTGTGTATTATTTCCTCATTTCTCTTCTCTTTCCAGCTGTTGTCTGTCTCACTCACATGGTCGTCTTTTGTTTGGATTGTAAATTCCTCTACTTTCTCTGGCATTTCTGCTAGCTGTTGAAAATATGGCGTGGTATTCCCTTCATATTCTGTGACTACCTGCTTTATCTGACTATTTCTATCAGTTTCTGTTATTTGCACAAAAAACTCTTGGTCACAAAGATTTTTCTCATCCTTTGTCATCTCGATTACAGAAACTTTCTCTTTTATAAATGGTACCCTTATTTCTCTATCATCTTTTGCCATTCTTAACTCTTCATGTTTAAAATCTATACTTGCTTCATATTCATGTAGGAAGTCACATCCTATAATTATGTCACAAATCAGATGGTTTACAATTAGAAACATAACCTCAAAATTCTCTCCGCCGATAAGTATGCTAAGTAGAGCTTGTGTTTTTATGACCTGTGTCGTTCTTCCGATTGCAACACGACAAACTAAATTACTAGTGGGAAGAGCCATAATTTTGTTACCTTCATTAATCAAATTTATGTAAAATTTCTGTGAACAAATTGAAGCTGACGAACCAGAATCTATAGTTGCAATGATCTCTTTCTTCGCAATTTCCATCCTAACATGAGGTGACTCAAAATTTTCTCCCTTATCTTTTGTTGCTGTAATCTTATTACAGGGTGTGTGTGTAGGCATATTATTTGTATTGGTAATGGATACTGAATTATTAAAGACGTCCTGAGAACCTACTACACAGGAGTCTATTAACATTTAAAATAGAGTTGAGGGTTGTTACACTACATCACTTAACTCTCTATTTTAAATTATGACACATCACTGTTACAAGCTTCTAAATCTTCAAAAATTGAGTCTATTAACAGTTTTCCTGGTTATTTCCATGTTCACGTACGGGACTGCCATTCCTAACAGGCGCTAAATCTATCTCATTATCGCTACCATTGTTTTGAGTTCCCCTTCCTCGAGTTCGAAATCCTCGATTTCTGACATTATGTCCCCTTGGCACGTAATTTTCTTGCCGTTCCTCAGATCTTTCCCGGTTATTGTTTTCCCTCCAGTGAGTGAAATTTCCCCTTTGTCTAATATACCGCCTTCCATAATTTTGCCCTCTTTCAGGCAATTTTTCTGTCCTGACATAATTTATTTGTTCCTGTCGACCTGGTCTCCCATCTGTCCTTGATCTTTCAAATTGTGGAACGTATGATTGATACCGTTGTCTGGTATTATTTTCATGACGTCTGTCTTGTCCTCTACTTTGCTGATAACTACCTTGGTAATTTCGTCTATCTCGCACATCTAAAAATCTATGCTCCCACTCCCGAGATATATCTTCTTCCTGTTGTTCCAAAGCTGTCATTAATTCTGTCATCTCATAGATGCTGCGTGGTTTTGCAATTAATAAGTAATTTTGTATCCTTAAAGGATAATGCCTTGCAAGCAAACTCACAAAATCTTCCTCATTGATTGGAGGTGACAAGTTTCTAACCTGACTTGCATGTTTCAGTAAGTAATCAGTCATTGATATTCCCTCTCGTGGATTAAATTAACCATGACTAAGCATTGCTCGAATTCTGTGCTGTACCGTAACATTCCAAAATCTGTTCATGAATAACCTCTTAAAGGATTCATATGAAATTTCACCCCCTGATACCATTTGTAACCAATCTAAAGTTTTCTGGTCCAAACATCTTTTGACAACTATCATTTTCAATGCTTCAGGTATTTTTTTAATTTGAAAATACTCTGATAATTCTGCAATGAACTGTACTGGACTGGAGTTTTCATTAAATTTTGGAAGTGGAAAATCACTTAAGATATGATTGTAATTTTGCAAATTCCCTACTCCCATATTTAAATTCTCTAGTGTAACTTGTGCACTCTGAGTTTCAGCATTAGCTATAGATGAAGCTGCCGCATCACTCACATTATTTGTCATACCTGAGGAACTACCTCTATCATTATTTTGTACATCAGATACATTCACATCACATATATTTGCCCTTGAATTCAATTCTAACCTATTTACAGTACCTTGCAGATTTTCTATTGTCTGTTCCAATTTTTTATTATTCTCATTTTGAACAGCTTGGTGTTTCTTAATTTCAGAAGTTAGCTTTTGATTCAAATCTTTAGACAAATCTTTAACTTCTTCAGACAATTTATTTCTCTGTGTTTCTGACTCCTTCTGAATTTCAGATATTTCCCCTCTGAAATTAACTTGCACCTGAATTAAATCTGCATTTGTAGCCTCCATCATCTCTCTTAACTCATCTGAAATGCTACTCATTCGGCTACCTAATTCTGTACATTTTACATCAACATGTTCTATTTTATTATTAACCTCACTTTTTTGGTTTGATATTTCCCTGCTCATTTCTGACATTTTCTTTGAAACTTCACCTATTTCATTTGCTATCATTTCCTGATTTTCATTTCTCATTCTCATCATACTACTATCTAGCTCCATGAATTTCTTTTCAATTTCTTCCCTGTTTTGTTCTAAGCTCTTACCAATATCTTCCCTTAATTCTCTCTTATTCTGATCTAGTTTTTGTTCTAAACTCCTATCAATATCTTCTCTTAATTCCCTATTATTCTTTTGCATATCTTCCCTTAATTTCTCATTACTCTGAGTTAATTTTTCTAATTTCTCATTATTCTTTTGCATATCTTCCCTGTTTTGATCTATTTTCTTACTAAGATCTTCCCTCATTTCCCTATTATTCTTTTCCATATTCTTCAGCATTTCCATAATCATACTAGTATCAAGATTAACATTTCCTGCTATTCTATTCTGACTTTCTGCACTAACATTTCCACCCTCAAATCCTAAAAAGTTTGAGCTATTTTCTGTAACCTGTATTGAATTACAGCTAACTGTTACATTATCTCCCTCCATAATTATTTCTTCTGTATTATTAGTAGCCATTGTTTTCTTCATCCTACCACTCCTTAAGTACATTTGAAGGTTACAATTTTGTTTTCTAAAAAAAAATTACAATACTTTGACCTTTGTGATGCTGTCTGTTCCTGTTACATTGATGTCCAGCTTCCTGCCCCTCTCTCCTAGATTTGTATGTCGCTTCGATGAATCTTCGTCGTTTTGTTTTGTTGTCCTGTATTTTGAATTTCCCTGTTGCCTTGTAATCTCGGAATTACGATCGTAGTCTGTCGTCCCTGTTGTTTCTGGAATCTGCGTCTTGTAGATCATTTCACTGCTGCTATTCGTTCCACGTCCTGGTTCCTTTCCTGGTCACTCTGCTCCTTCCTGGTTATGCTGATCCTTTCCTGGTCATCGTGTTCCTTTCCTGGTTACTCTGCCCCACGTTGGGCGCCAATTTGTAGTAACTTTAATGCTTACGTAATATGTTTTTACGTAAATTATTAGAACTTGAAGATCTTATATTGTGCTGCTTTTTGTTTTGTTTGGTTACATAATTTTAACTGCCCCACGTATGGGAGCCAATTTGTAACAGATTTTATATTAATGTTGATGCTTGTGATGTTTGTGTATGTGGGTTTACATCACGTGTGTTGAAGCCATCTTGTGACGTCATTCATTTGTTCGGTTTGTAGCTCCATCTAGTGTTAGCAATTTGTGGTACCTAGTATCAGTGTTTGAAAGAATTTTAAGTTTTGTTTACTGTCCTCCGGCTAGCTATTATCTTATCTTGGGTCGAACATGTGTCTTGATCAGGGTTGTGTAAACGGAAAGGAATCTTTTATCCAAAAAGAACACTGATGAAGAAATTTGTTTTATAATTTTTATTGTCGAACACGTTCACTATCACTTTTACATATTGATCTAGATACTCGCCAAACTGAAACTGTTATAATAACTTCTTACTGATCATTTTTAATCAACGTACTTCAACCTTTTGTATAATTAACTTTACCATATTTTAGATCTTTCATAATTCTGCTGCGCGTAACTTGTGAATCTATATCCGATGTATGACGTACTAATACTTTCGACGAACTGACTGACTGAAGACGACGTGTAGTGTACACAGATTTTTGATGAACTGAGCACAAGCTACCTTTAACCTACCCTATTTATACGCCTTCATCCAGATACGCCTAAAGATTATAACTGAACTGCAATTGGCTAATAAAACGCGCCAACATTAGCGCCCATTTTGATATCCAATTAAAATTATGAATACATATGTTTTAGGGAGGAAACATTCCAGAAGTTTCTACCGAAAACGCGCCAACATTACGTAACTTCCTCGTTTCCAATAATGATAAACAGCTCACCCCCTCGCTGCATTATTGCGCGCTATTATTGACAGTTTCAGTAAGGCCGTATAAACTTATTTCCAAATAATAATTACAATTAATAAACATCTGAAATCAATGTCACATAAAAATGCATATTCATATTACAATCATTATTTACATTTAAGTAATTTGTGATACAAATTACTGCATCAATATCGATATACCTATGCCAAACTTTGTAAATGTGAGAAAGGAGATAGTTATGTATGTTTAATAACTACTAATGAAACAGTCAGCGAGAAAAGGTGATAGTGGATTGCCCATGGCTAAACCAGAAGTCTGCTGATAGTATTCATTGTTGAAAGTGAAACTGTTCTGAGTGATGCAAAGCTGTATGAGATTCAAAAGATCATATATTATCTCTTGTGCTCTATTATTTTGGGTAAGCCATTTTTTCAGTTGGTGTAGGAGTTCATCTATTGGGATACTTGGGAAAAGGGCAGTGATGTCATAAGATACTATTTTTTCTTCTGGTTTCAGTTTTGTGTGTTCTATTTTCCTAATTAATTCTTGGGAGTTCCCTATGCTTAAACTGCTGTATTTAGATAGTGACTGAATTTCTGTTAAGCCATTTTGCCAAATTATATGTTGGTGAATCAATATTGAGAGACAAAACCTTGCAACATCAAGAAGTGTAATTTTAAGGCATGGATATTCAAGACACTACAGTATCTACTCATTCCCGTTGAAACTTAATGCTATGACTGATCAGCTACCCTGCAGATATTTGCTTCGAGAATGTTGGCTAGATATATGATGTCACCCAGTGCATTGCCAGTGTGAAAATACCCTGAAATCCTGAATGGTAAGTCGTGCATTGTTCTGGTTTTCACATTATTATGCACAACCCAAGATCTTGTAGAATATTAAATAAAATAGACATGTGGATTTTTAGTTCACTCCTCCTTTAAGGGAGGTACTGTTTGCTATTCATATTGATTTCCACGTCCATTCCGTATGTTATGCAATATGAAAATATTTTCTCTCTTCCTCCCTCCCTCTCTCTCTTTCTGATGCTATTCACATGAATAGTGCAGGTAGGTAACTTTGATAGCATATGTATTTGTAAGTTTCTATCTAGCATATAAGTGTAAAGGCTGAAGGACATACAAAAAGAGAGCTCCCCTCTCTCTTGCCTTCATTCAACCTTAGTTGAGTTGCTAATATGTGAGACAGTATTTTTAACACTTAAATGATATCAGTCTAATTATATAATATAAAATATAATAGCAGCCCACCTTAAGGACACCAGGAAGTGATTGCATTTCTGCCATACCCAAGTTATGCGTACAATTCAATTTCAGTTTTTGTTACTAAAATTTGCTGGATTACAATTAAATTTGGGAGTCTTAGAGAACAAGCGTTTCTGCATTTAATTAGTATATAATATTTGGGATAAATTAAAAAACTTTTATGAAAAAGTGGCATAAGTCACACCATGTTTTCTAACAAAATAGTTTGTACCTCATACTTCAGGTACACTTTTCTTCCTTAGGGTTGATTGTACAGTCACCATTTTTTTTCCTGTGATACTTAACATATAACTTGAGATCCGGAACTAAATTAAATTTGGATACCATAAATATGAGAAGGGAAAGAAAATGTTGCATATCTAATGACACAAATGACCTATATTTTTTACCAGTTACTATTTTTTCTATCCATCTTACACCTAATATTCCAAGAAAAGGTTAGTTCACTAGCTACATTAGGTAGCTATACATGTACAGTAAAAATTTCATGACAATAGCTTTGATAGTTTTTGAGAAAAGTGTACCTTAAGTGTTAAAAAATGAAGTTACGGGAAATTGAGTCGAAAGTTGAAAGTGCAGTTTTTGCTTATTTACTCACTTTTTCAGAACATGCCAGGTCCATATTCCTCATCACTGTGGTTATTTTCAGCTTGGGCCTACCCTTGTCACAAATTATTTGAGCTGCTTTTTTTGCCTCTGAGAGTTGATGTCTATCATTTTTTAAAAATGCTGTCTTCATATTTTGACCAGTTTTTATACCCATTTTTTGTATAACCTTAAACCTACCACAAAATCCTTCATTAAAACAAATTACACTATCATACACCCCTATTTTCAAAGTTTTTGCCCCTACATACACAGTTTTTGGAATCCTTTCCCATATTAAATTATGAAAACTTTCATTTGGATTTTGGGTATGCCCATGCAAACATCTTCTAAGCAGATCATCTTGAGAAAGTTCTGTAAATACTGGTTTTATAGCTAAGAGAACTTCCTCAGGAAGAGAATGTTTGTGTTTATATGGTTGGTTTGTTATTTGTGATTTCTGATACCCACACCAGGAATCTTCTCCCTTAGAACACAAACCATGTTGTGGTTTGCTGTCAGTGGACAATTTATGAAAAAATATGGCCCAAATAGCCTGCTTCATTTCTGTAATACGTTTACTTGCATTCCTTCTTATAGCAAGTCCATAATACTGCTGAAGGAGGTTAATTTCAGTATCTGTCAGTCTTCCACGACCTGCAAGTGGTTTTCCATCAGGCAATATTTTTCCTTTCATGTTAACTTTTAATTTTCTAAGCTTAGCACCCATTCTCTTTTGAACATATCCTATACATTCTAATTTTGTAATATCAATGTCATCCCCATAAACTTTACTTGTTTTACTCTTTGAAATCCCTTGGAGTCCCCATCTCCAAGATAATTTACATACCTTACTCCGTACTGACTGACAGAGTGATTGAAAATTTCCTGTACCCCAGAAGCTTCCATTCCCCCACTAGAACCCACATAATTAATTGAACAATCATGCTCCTTACATAACATAACATAACATAACATAACATAAGATCTCAATCTTATTGTGAGCTAGACCAGCTTAAAGAAAGCTAGTCTACTCTAGGATGTAGATTACGTCATAATTATATTGTATACTTGTATGTAAATAAATTGTAGTTCTTATGTAGAGTATGTTAAAGCTAAAAAATTTTAAAACAACATTATTTATACTTAATGTAGTTATAAAATTTGGTAACATTTTATAGTCACTTATTTTTTGAAGGAAAGAAATCCTCCTCTGTATAGAAGGTGTGAGTGATGAAATATCTTTTTAATGCTAAATTGAATTTATTTTTATTAGTTTTCAGTTCCTTAATATATGATGGAAGTGAATTAAATAATACTATACCATTGTAGTAAGCCCCTTTTTGAAATACTTGTAGGTTATTGCTTGGCCTGTGTAAGTTCTGCCAATTTCTGCTTTGTTTGCTGTGTATGTCTGAATTTTTTATGAACACTTCTGGGTAGTCAACCACGGTTAAAAGTACAGCTAAAATATACTCACAGGCTAATGGTAGAATTCCAAAGGTTTTGAACAGTGGTTTACAATGAGTTGATTTCTTTACACCTGGCATTATTCTTATTACCTTTTTTGTAGAAGAAATATTTTTTTTTTGCATCTACTGAATTTCCCCAAAATGTTATTCCATAAGTCATAATTGAATGAAAATAAGCATAATATACTGTTTTTAGGATGCTTTTATTTGTAAAATGAATTAATGATCTAATTCCAAAACATGCTGAGCTTAGTTTTGGTAGGATGTAGTCAATATGGTCTTTCCAATTCATATTATGATATATAATAAGACCAAGAAATTTTATGCTACAAGTTTCAGTAATTTCATTGTTTTCATGTTCAATTCTTATGTCTGCAATACTTTTATTTTTTGTGCGAAAATTGATATACTTAGTATTTTCAAAGTTTATATCAATTTTGTTACTATCGAACCAATTATTTAACACACTGAAAATACCATTGGATAACTCTGAGAGGCGACTGATGTTGTGTTCTTTAATTATAATACTTGTATCATCAGCAAAAAGAACTGGGTGAGCATGTTCATTTATTACTCTGGGGAGGTCGTTGACATATGTTAGAAACAATAATGGACCCAAAATCGAACCTTGTGAAACACCATGCTTTATTTCTGACCATTTGGAGTATATTTTGGAATTATCTGCCGTATTTATTATGACCGTTTGATGTCTGTTTGATAGGTAAGATGCGATCCATTGATATGTTTTATTCTTAATGCAATAATATGGTAATTTTGATAAGAGTATATTATGATTTACACAGTCAAATGCTTTTGATAGTTCACAGAATATTCCTAGTGTATTACATTTATTATCAAATGATTTCAAAATTTCATTCGTTAAGTTGAAAGTGGCATCATTGGTTGACATGTTTTTCCTAAATCCAAACTGCTCCTTTGCTAAAATACTATTTTTAATTAGGTGGTAACATATTCGTTTTAACATAAGTTTTTCAAATACTTTGGAGAAAGCAGTTAGTAATGATACTGGTCTATAGTTCGACAGTTGTGACTTTTGCCCTTTCTTGTATAGTGGTTTAACTATAGAATATTTTAGCCTGTCAGGAAAAATTCCTGCTACAAAGGAGAAGTTACATATATGACTTAAAGGTTTGCTAATTTTATCGGTGCATAGTTTTAATATCTCAGTAGTTATTTCGTCATAACCCAATGAATTCTTGCTTTTGAGGGATTTTATCGTTTTATTTACTTCTATCGTGCTCGTGGGTACTATTTCTGTACAAATAGGCTGTTCTAATCTTGCTTTTTTCAAATATGAAATAGGGTCCTCCACTTGTTGTTTGGACTGTAACAGTAAATTTTCTGCTAACTGAATATAATACTCATTAAATAATGTTGCTATTTCTTGTGGTTCTTTTGTGGTGATATGATTTACTTTAATTTCTTTTATTTCTTTTTTTGTGTGATGTTTACCAGTCTCTTATTTTATAATTTTCCATATTGTATTAGGCTTGTTATTTGAGGACTCTATCTGCTTTTCATAGCAGAGTTTTTTAGCTACATTTATAACCTTTTTTAAAATTTTGCAATATTTTTTATAGTATTGTCTATGTTTCTCACAGTTGCTTTCTCTAGTAGCCAAGTAGAGTTCTCTTTTGTGTTTGCAGGATATCTTAATACCTTGTGCTAACCAGCCATTTCTAGCTGTGTTAATAATTTTCTTTACATGAGATGGAAAACTTGAGTTATGAATCCTTATGAAAGTATTTAGAAAAGGAGTTAAACTTGTCATTTATATTGTTCTTTTTGTATATTTCTTCCCAGATTTGTTCCGAAAGCTAGTACTTAAAGAGTTTTATGTTCTCACTGTTAATGACTCGGTAGTTGGATACATGATTCGTTATTTTGGAATGGGGAATGTTATAATTGATTTTAAGCGACTGTCCATCATGGTCTGAAAGTCCATTAGTTAAGGGTTGGATTTCATGGTACTCATTTTTAGACATATCTATGAAAATATTATCAATAGCTGTTTTGGAATTTTTTTGAATTCTTGTTGGAAAGTTGACTGTATGCATAAGGTTGTATATTCTTAATAATGAACAAATTTGTTCCTTTAGGTTGCTGTCTTTAATGAAGTCTATATTTAAGTCACCACAAAGTATAAATTCAATTTTAGGCTTGAATAGATATTTTAGAGCTACATCCAGATTGTATATGAAGTTTTGAAAATTGGCAGCTGGTGCTCTGTATACTGTTACTATAATTAGTTCATAGTCTGGCATTTTTATATGAACCGCGCAACACTCAAATGTTTGACTAATTTTGAAGATTTAGAAGCTAGTAACAGTGATGTGTCATAATTTAAAATAGAGAGTTGAGGGTTGTTACACTAAATCACTATGATATTCTTGTAAACTCAAATGTTTGTTCTATACAGTATTTATCCAGATCAATATTGTCAAACTGTATGTTTTTCTTAACCAAGATACTCACACCTCCTTTAGAGAGTTTTTTTCTACAGTAATATGCTGCTCTGTTGTAGCCTTCCATTGAGATATGTAATATTTCCTGTTTGTCCATGTGATGTTCCGTTATGCATAAGATATGGCATTATTACCATGGCATACATTGCAGCTATTAGAAAGGCAAAATACATTTAACACTTTCCCTAAGTCAATGGAAGTAGCTGTTACCACACCATTTAATGATACGTGACCACGTTTTTGCCATGTTCCGTCAAAGGCAGCAGTCAAATTAATATTGTCATTATTTTCATTCACTGCCTCTTTTACTGCTTTCTTCATAGAATCCAGTGCTACTTCACTGACGCTTTTTTCAATTAAATCTAGGCATTGTTTAACCTTAGTGGAATGTGGTGGCAAATCCATTATAGCAAAGAATGTCTGAGCTGCAGCTACCCCTTTACCAATACATCTCAATGCATAAATTAACCTGGCATTTACTTCAAAACAGGAACCCAAATATAGTGAGGTCATAGCATAACTTTTGGTACCACATTTCTCACACAAAGCACATAATTTTGAGGCCAAACCTCTTCTACTATTTTCCTCTTCACTTATTTTAATACCAAATTCACTTCCACAAAACTTGCATTTTGCACAGTTGTTGATCAAATTACTTAATAAATCTAACTTAATAATAACATAACCACCTCCATTCACTTCTGAATTAACCAGAAAAGAATCAACATTCTGCTCAGGAAGGTTTCTTAGCTTTTTTCAGACGAGCTCTCAGAGACACATTTACTACTACCAGCTTCAGCAGCATTACTTACGCTTTCTACACTCTTTTTCACATATTTATTGCCATGAAACTTACGTTTACCAAATGATTTCACTCTACCCATTATGTTTTGACAAGGAAAGGCACTTCCACACACTCACTAGTGAATTTATAACCACAACACTCAACCACGTGCTCAAAACAAAACATTCAAACTACGAAGTAGGAAACGGATGTTGCAGATGGCAGCACATTGCAGTGTATAGCAGAATGTCCAATGCACGCGCTAAAATTTACGCCATGTCAATCGATGGGTTCATTCAGAAATTCTAAGTAAAAGAAACCTTTTAACTCATTGTGCAAGAGGTTGTGGAAGATGGGGGGGTCCTTGCGCTGCCACATTTAAATGACCAATTTAAAGGGCTTACTAATCGTGTAACATACCATGTTATTTATATCATTTTAAAGCTAAGGAATTGTACTTTTTTTATAGAATAGAAAACAGAAAATAAATATTTTCGCGGAAATTCACTTCCCGGTGTCCTTAAAGCAATATGTGTATAATATAATATATAAAGTGTATGTAACAGTCATTGTATTATGTTTACATTATTATGTACATGTATAATAATGTTATGTGAATGTATTACAATGTAGGAGCTGTGAGAATAGAAGCCGGAAGTTGCTAACAATGAATTGAGGCAACAATAAATTAGAAAGTTTAGTAATCCTACTAATAATTCTTGGAACAATAATGTAATATTTAAAACAGTTTAAAAATAGCCAATCAAAAACTAGAAAAGCTTTAAGTTAAATAAAAGTATTCTATTGGAGCAGAATTAGCCAATCAGAGACTTGAAATATAGTAAAATGTACAAATTTAACAGATTCAGGCGGCATATGCTAGAAGATAGCGTACCTGAGCAGTTCATTCGCTCGGTACGTATTCAGTGTGAGACAAAAAATTCATTACAGCGTGAATAACATAAAGTTTATGTGTTAAATAGTACAAGTAACAATAATCTCACAGCTCTACAGTATATATCAGTGAAGTTATTTAACCGTGAGAAGGATTAATGAAAGGAGTGAAGTAAAAAATTACAATTTGTATAAGCCTTCATTGTTTAGCCGCACCACCACCACTACGTGTTTCTGCAAAAATACTGATGCAGCAGAGGCAAACTACATATATAATATTTAAAGAAACATTCAAATTGCAAAGTTGATTTTTTTAAAAGTGGGGCAAAGACCATCGGAAAGTGAATGTGGGGCAAAGGCCACCGGAAACTTTATATCATACATGGAGCAAACACTCCAAGAAACATATCTCCTGCAAAACGAGGTGCCAACAGCAGTAACAAACCACTTCAAGTTTGTATCGTACGTGGGGCTGCAACTACCTCAAGTTTGGTGTCCAAACTGTGGTGCTAATAACATATAGATAAAACAACTTCATATGCAAGTTGTTACTGGAATGTTTACAACAAAATATATACATTAAATCTAAATACTGATCATAATAAAATAACTAACTATAGCAAATTGTGGAATATTTTACACTATGAATTTCATATAGTAGTACGGCTTTTTAAATAACTTAACTATGGACTTAATTTCTACTCCATTTTCAGGTTCATTTATTGCAGCTTACATACACAAATTTCTTAGAAGTTACTTTCGGCTGTCTTAATATGCAGCTCATTGTAATAAGAAAAATAAATATAATTTAGCCGCAATAGCAATTTCGTTTGAAAGTTAACATTTTTTGGTTTGATATTACCTGTTTACTATATTATTTTCAAATGACTCGTTGAATTTCTGAACAATGCAGATTTAATATCAATTACATTGATAATATGAAAAATAACACTGCGTTTGGGGAAAAATAACAATTTTCACAAAAATATAACGTGACGTTTATAGGTCCCTAATCATCGGATATACATTTACAATATATTAAGATATCCAGCACAACCAAAAGTTTGGCTCTCCCATACACCTGAATGTATTTATAAACAGTGCCACTAAAATGTATCTGCTCATTCCAAACTGTGTCCCTTCTCTTGCTCATTTATTAAGCTCCTTTTACACTTATCCCTTATTATTCCTAAAAATGCCTCATATTGTGTTAATTTTCTCTTCACTTTTATGTGCTAGCATTTTTAATTGCTATTATATAATCCTGTAAATTATCCCTCCATTGTTTAACCACTTCACATTCTAGTAGATAATGGCACATACCATCCAGTTTCTTACACATAATGGAACTTTCTTAAGTTGTTTCTTACTCCTTTTTGAAATAATGCACCCATTCACATCCATGTATAACCTACTCTGCCAAGCTGAAAACATTGATCTAAATATTTCTCCCTCCTCCAGTCTCTTTTAATTATTTTGTATAAAATAAAGAAATTTTGTGTTCAAAACAAGCCTTAAGACCTTTCACCCTCTCTCAGTTCTTTCCATAATCCATTGCTATTGTTTTCACCCAATAGCCAAATATTCCCCTTACTGCTCTCTTCTAGCAATTTTTCCACCTCCCCAAACCAACTCTCTTTTCCCATTACATTTCTTTGCAACTTTAAACGTTCTTCTATTATGTTACCAACATCCAGTTTCAAACATCTGTACCAGAATTTCAATATTTTCTCTGCTAATACACCTTTTTTCCCCCCACACAAACATCCTTTTTCTATGCTCAAACATTTTCTTTGATATTCACCTACTTGGGCATTAAAATTCCCTTCTACTACAAACTCCATACTAGGATGTTTCTCCTAAGCTCTTCCAGAATTTTATTCAACTCTTGTAACGGTATTAATGTTGCAGTGTGTTTAACATTATTATAGCACCACGTTTGGAAGCCAATTTGTAGTAGTTTTAATGTTACAAATGTTGTGTATTTACTTCACGCGTTGCCATCTTGTGACGTCACTCTTTGTTTGGTTCGTAGCTCCCTCTGGCGTAGCAATTTGCATCAGTTTTGAAATAATTCACTTTAAATGTTCTCCGGCTAGCTATTTAGGTAGACATTTAACTCTTGCAGGGTGTGAATCGGAAAGGAATCTTTTATCCAGAAATTATACTGACGAAGAAATTGGTTTTATAACTTTTATTGTCGAACACGTTCACTAACACTTTTTACATATTGAGATAGATACTAGCCAAACTGAAACTGTTTGTAATAACTTCTTATTTATCACTTTTAACTCGCATATTTTAACTTTATGTAATTTTTTTAACTGTATAATACTTTATAATAACTCTTGTAATTCTGCTGCGTGTAACTTGGCGAAATGAATGAACTGAGAGACCGACGTGTATAGTACTGAGAATTCTGTTGAACTGGGGGACACTCTACCTCGAACCTACACTATTTATAGGCCTGCATCAAGATACGCCTAAAGATTATAAATGAACTGCTATTGGCTAATAAAACGCGCCAACATTAGCGTCTATTTTAATATCCAATGAAAACCACTAATACATATTACTTTTAGGGAAACATTCCAGAAGTTTCTACCGAAAAGGCGCGAAACATTACGTAACTTCCTGGTTCCCGGTAATGATAAACAACTCACCCCATTGCTGCATTATTGCGTTATTGTTGACAGTTTCAGTAAAGCCGTATATTATTATTTACCAATAATAATTACAATTAATAAACCTCTGAAATCAATGTCACATAAAAATACATATTCATATTACTATCATTAATTACATCTGAGTAATTTGTGATACAAATTACCGTATCATATGCCCCACTAGAAACATAATTATAAATATTTATAACTTGTTTAGAAATTTTAAAATTGTGTTTTTAGTCTCCTAAATCTTGGAACACACGTTATCACTTTCACTTAACACTTCACACGCATTTAACACACGACATGTTTTTCCCCTATCTCGCCACTACTTACTGGCTGTGGTTTAATTAATTTAGATATTAATCTGACATCACAAATTGTTTTTTATAGCAAATACTTTACCCTAAATTATTTAATCACTGCTACCAAATTGTTTACTTTCTTAAGTTGTTGACAAAAATTTATACATTTAAGATTTTTGTGAGTGTTTAACATTTTTACCAAAATATTCACCCTCTACACAAATATTTACATCTCTTAAATCTAGGCACTGTTTCACATGTTCTATTTACTGCATAAATATTTGTTTTTAATTATATTTACCAATTTTTGTGATTTTGTACTTTATCTTAACAATACTCTTGTAATAGTATTTATGTACTTTACTTTAATATAACATCAGGCTTTATTTCACATGTTCAGTTACTAATAAAATGTTATTTTCCTCTCAAACAGTTAGTCATGATCACAATTTATTTCTCCATTCACATGACGTACATTTTTATTTAACCCTCTTACGTTCCAATACATTGCTCTGCATTTTGCCTTTTAACTATCCAGCATTTACTATTTATCATCTTTGTCTTTTATTTCACCATGATCTTCATGGTTGTATGGTTTAAGCATCTCAATATGGAACTTTCCTATGCTTTTTCGAGTTGTTGGATTACATAACTCATATGTGTTAGTTCCATACACTTCAACAACTTCATATGGTCCATGGTATTTGAGAAACATTCGCCAATAAAGTTTATTTTCTTTGTCCGACAATTTCTTGGTTTTAACCAAAACTAAATCTCCTATTTTGATCCTCCATTCCTTTCTCTTCTTTTCTTCATGTTTAATTTTTCTTTTTATGGCTTTTTTCTTCATCCTCTCGAATGCTTTTCGGAACCATTACCTTCCAACTAGGCATTTCTTTTCCATGCTTTTTGTATAATGTCCCATCTCGAATTGCTATAATTTCTTTCTTTGCCTCCTCAATCAATGGTGCATTTTCTTTAAGTTCAAATAATTTTGCATCCTCATTTTGAATTTCCCCCATATTTTTCAATTTTCTAATCATTTCTTTGCTTAAAGGAATTTCAATTGTCAATATTTTGACTTCATTTCTAGGCCTGTCAATATTTTCGGGAATTTGTGGGTTGTAGTTCAATCTTGACAGCAAATCACTGAAGGTATTATTTTTGCCAGGAATGTGGATAATCTCAATATCGAATGCAGATATTGCATGAATATATCTAGCAAGTTTTCCACTACATAATCTACACCGTTGTATGAAAGTTAAGCTTATGTGGTCTGAATACACTTTCACCTTTTGCTGATATATATAGGTTTTAAAACGAATTAATGAGAAATATAGTGCTCCAATTTCTAACTGAGTCACTGAAGAATTTCGCTCAATATTTGTAAGTCCTCTAGAAGCTGTACTAATGACGTGAAAGTCATTGTTGATGTCTTGCTGTCCTAAAATTCCGGCATATCCTTGCATTGATGCGTCGACATAAATCTCATATTCCAAATCTTCTCTAGGCCTCTCGAGTAATATGGACTTAGCAAAGAGTTCCTTTACTCTCTCAAAACATTTTTGATGATCCTCTGTCCATCTCCACTTATTGTTCTTTCGGAGTAGCTGCCGCAGTGGTTCTATTTCAGCCGAATATCTTGGTACGAACTTACTCTGAAAGTTCAATACCCCTAAGAGACGTCTAATTTGTTTTACGTTCCTGGGTGGCGGAATTCTCATTGTTGCTTCTATTCTTTTCTGATCAGGTCTTATACCTCGTTCATCCACTACATAACCCAGAAAATTTATTTCCTTGACACAAAATTTTGATTTTAGTATGTTCACAGTCATACCATGTTGTTGTAGTTTATTTAACACATAATGGACATTATTCATGTGTTCTTCAAATGTTTGACTAAGGATTAAGAATTCATCAATATACTTTATTAAAAAATCATCTGCAGAATTTCCAAAAATACTGTGAATGGCTCTCAAAAATCCACTTCCTGAGTTTTTTAAACCAAAAGGATTTACACAAAAGCGATACTGGATCCCTGAGTACTGAAATGAAGTGTAATCACGCACTTGCGGATCTAATTCCACTTGCCAATATGATGCAGTGAGGTCAATGGATGTCAGAAATCTCCCTCGTGAAAGTTTCGTAATTAGTTGTTCAATTCCCTCATTTTGAAAATGATCTGGTTTCATATACTTGTTGACATATCTACCGTCTAAAGTTAATCTCAAACTACCATCTCGTTTAATACTCCAGCAGATTGAATTTATGTATTGAGAATTACTTTGCTCAATAATCCCATTTTCTAACATGCTATTTATTAATTGTCTAGCTTTGTCTCGAAGACTTATAGGTAAATTGTCATACTTGTGCCTATATGGTGGTACGTCTTCTACTTGAAATGTATGCTGATATACATTACATCTGCCTGGGATATTACTAAATACTGAACTATTGTTCATCAAAACATCATGAAGGATTTGTTTTTGCATTATCGTAAGATTATAAGCTTCTTCACACTTGTGTATTATTTCCTCATTTCTCTTCTCTTTCCTGCTGTTGTTTGTCTCGCTCACATGGTCGTCTTTTGTTTGGATTACACATTTCTCTACTTCTTCTGGCATTTCTGCTAGCTGTTGAAAATATGGCGTCGTATTCCCTTCATATTCTGTGACTACCTGCTTTATCTGACTATTTCTATCAGTTTCTGTTATTTGCACAAAAAACTCTTGGTCACAAATATTTTTCTCATCCTTTGTCATATCGATTACAGAAACTTTTTCTTTTATAAATGGTACCCTTATTTCTCTATCTTCTTTTGTTATTTTTAACTCTTCATGTTTAAAATCTATACATGCTTCATATTCATGTAGGAAGTCACATCCTATAATTATGTCACAAATCAGATGGTTTACAATTAGAAACATAACCTCAAAATTCTCTCCGCCAATAAGTATGCTAAGTAGAGCTTGTGTTTTTATGACCTGTGTAGTTCTTCCAATTGCAACACGACAAACTAAATTACTAGTGGGAAGAGCCATAATCTTGTTACCTTCATTAATCAAATTTATGTAAAATTTCTGTGAGCAAATTGAAGCTGATGAACCAGAATCTATAGTTGCAATGATTTCTTTCTTCGCAATTTCCATTCTAACATGAGGTGACTCAAAATTTTCTCCCTTATCTTTTGTTGCTGTAATCTTATTACAGGGTGTCTGTGTAGGTGTATGATTTGTCTTGGTAATGGATACTGAATTATTAAAGACGTCCTGAGAACCTACTGCACAGGAGCCTGTTAACAGTTTTCCTGGTTATTTCCATGTTCACGTACGGGACTGCCATTCCTAACAGGCGCTAAATCTATCTCCGTGTCGCTACCATTGTTTTGAGTTCCCCTTCCTCGAGTTCGAAATCCTCGATTTCTGACATTTTGTCCCCTTGGCACGTAATTTTCTTGCCGTTCCTCAGATCTTTCTCGGTTATTATTTTCCCTCCAGTGAGTGAAATTTCCCCTCTGTCTAGTGTACCTCCTTCCATAGTTTTGCCCTCTTTCAGGCAATCTTTCTGTCCTGACATAATTTATTTGTTCCTGCCGGCCTGGTCTCCTATCTATCCTTGATCTTTCAAATTGTGGAACGTATGATTGATACCGTTGTCTGGTATTAATTTCATGATGTCTGTCTTGTCCTCTAATTTGCTGATAACTACCTTGGTAATTTCTTCTATCTCGCACATCTAAAAATCTATGCTCCCACTCCCGAGACATATCTTCTTCCTGTTGTTCCAAAGCTGTTATTAATTCTGTCATCTCATAGATGTTCCGTGGTTTTGCAATTAATAAGTAATTTTGTATCCTTATAGGATAATGCCTTGCGAGCAAACTCACAAAATCTTCCTCACTGATTGGAGGTGACAAGTTTCTAACCTGACTTGCATGTTTTAGTAAGTAATCAGTCATCGATATTCCCTCTCGTGGATTAAATTGACCATGACTAAGCATTGCTCGTATTCTTTACTGTACCGTAACATTCCAAAATCTGTTCATGAATAATCTCTTAAAGGATTCATATGAAATTTCACCCCCTGATACCATTTGTAACCAATCTAAGGTTTTCTGGTCCAAACATCTTTTGACAACTATCATTTTCAATGCTTCAGGTATCTTTTTAATTTGAAAATACTCTGATAATTCTGCAATGAACTGTACTGGACTGGAGTTTTCATTAAATTTTGGAAGTGGAAAATCACTTAAGATATGATTGTAATTTTGCAAATTCCCTATTCCCATATTTAAATTCTCTAGTGTAACTTGTGCACTCTGAGTTTCAGCATTAGCTATAGATGAAGCTGCCGCATCACTCACATTATTTGTCATACCTGAGGAACTACCTCTATCATTATTTTGTACATCTGACACATGTACATCACATATATTTGCCCTTGAATTCAATTCTAATCTATTTACAGTACCCTGCAGATTTTCTATTGTCTGTTCCAATTTTTTATTATTCTCATTTTGAACAGTTTGGTGTTTGTTAATTTCAGAAGTTAGCTTTTGATTCAAATCTTTAGACAAACCTTTAACTTCATCAGACAATTTATTTCTCTGTTTTTCTGACTCCTTCTGAATTTCAGATATTTCCCCTCTGAAATTAACTTGCACCTGTATTAAATCTGCATTTGTAGCCTCCATCATCTCTTTTAACTCACTTGAAATGCTACTCATTCGGCTACCTAGCTCTGTACATTTTACATTAACATGCTCTATTTTATTGTTAACCTCACTTTTTTGGTTGGATATTTCCCTGCTCATGTCTAACATTTTCTGTGAAACTTCACCTATTTCATTTGCTAACATTTCTTGATTTTCATTTTTCATTCTAATCATACTACTATCTAGCTCCATGAATTTCTTTTCAATTTCTTCCCTGTTTTGTTCTAAGCTTTTACCAATATCTTCCCTCAATTCCCTATGACTCTTTTGCATATCTTCCCTGTTTTGATCTATTTTCTTTTCTAATTTCTCATTATTCATTTTCATGTTCTGAGTTAGTTTTTGTTCTAATTTTTCATTATTCTGAGTTAGTTTTTGTTCTAAACTCGTATCAATATCTTCCCTGTTTTGATCTATTTTCTTACTAAGATCTTCCCTATTTTGATCTATTTTCTTTTGCATATCTTTCATATTTTCATTATTCTTTTTCATATTCTCATTTAAATTTTTCAGCATTTCCATAATCATACTAGTATCAAGATTAACATTTCCTGCTATTCTATTCTGACTTTCTGCACTAAGATTTTCATCTTCAAATCCTAAAAAGTCTGGGCTTCTTTCTGTAACCTGTATTGAATTACAGCTAACTGTTACACTATCCCCTTCCATCATTATTTCTTCTGTATTACTAGCAGCCATTGTTTTTATTATCCTACCACTCCTAAGGAACATTTATTTACCCTTTTTTTTTTTTTTTTAAAAAAAATTAAGATACTCTAACCTTACTAATGCTGCCCGTTGCTGTTACTTTGATGTCCAGCGTTCTGCCCCATTCTCCTAGATTTGTAGGTCGCTTCTGCGTTGTGTTGTGATGAATCTACGTCGTCTCGATGTTTTTGTAGTTGAATTCCTTGTTGCCTCGTAATCTCGGAATTACGATGTCCAATCATCCGTATAGTCTGTCGTTCCTTTTGTTTCTGGAATCTGCGTCTTGTAGATCATTTTACTGCTGCTTTCGTTCCACGTCCTAATTATGCTGATCCTTTCCTGGTCACTTCGCCCCACGTTGGGCGCCAATTTGTAACGGTATTAATGTTGCAGTGTGTTTAACATTATTATAGCACCACGTTTGGAAGCCAATTTGTAGTAGTTTTAATGTTACAAATGTTGTGTATTTACTTCACGCGTTGCCATCTTGTGACGTCACTCTTTGTTTGGTTCGTAGCTCCCTCTGGCGTAGCAATTTGCATCAGTTTTGAAATAATTCACTTTAAATGTTCTCCGGCTAGCTATTTAGGTAGACATTTAACTCTTGCAGGGTGTGAATCGGAAAGGAATCTTTTATCCAGAAATTATACTGACGAAGAAATTGGTTTTATAACTTTTATTGTCGAACACGTTCACTAACACTTTTTACATATTGAGATAGATACTAGCCAAACTGAAACTGTTTGTAATAACTTCTTATTTATCACTTTTAACTCGCATACTTTAACTTTATGTAATTTTTTTAACTGTATAATACTTTATAATAACTCTCGTAATTCTGCTGCGTGTAACTTGGCGAAATGAATGAACTGAGAGACCGACGTGTATAGTACTGAGAATTCTGTTGAACTGGGGGACACTCTACCTCGAACCTACACTATTTATAGGCCTGCATCAAGATACGCCTAAAGATTATAAATGAACTGCTATTGGCTAATAAAACACGCCAACATTAGCGTCTATTTTAATATCCAATGAAAACCACTAATACATATTACTTTTAGGGAAACATTCCAGAAGTTTCTACCGAAAAGGCGCGAAACATTACGTAACTTCCTGGTTCCCGGTAATGATAAACAACTCACCCCATTGCTGCATTATTGCGTTATTGTTGACAGTTTCAGTAAAGCCGTATATTATTATTTACCAATAATAATTACAATTAATAAACCTCTGAAATCAATGTCACATAAAAATACATATTCATATTACTATCATTAATTACATCTGAGTAATTTGTGATACAAATTACCGTATCACTCTACACACACGTTTTCATTGTAAAACTCTGAAGTTTCAGGTGCACTATATACTACATCTAATCCTAAGCCAATTTCTACTCTCCTCACCTTGTTTATCTTTAACCATGTTATTTGCCCTTCTTCAATAATTTAACACTTCAGTCACATTTATTGCACTACGTTTATTAATAAACACTCCTATACAACCAGAAACTCTCCCTCTATTACTCTATGTTTTACCACATTCACCTATGTACGAGGTCTGTTCAAAGAATTCCGAAACTTTGTCCACAACATTTTCTATGCTTAGCTTTTATTTATTATGCATGGTCTCCTTCGAAAAACTCCCCTCCACAAGTGATACACCGCTCCCAACATCGTTTCCATTCCGGAAGCAGTCTTGGTACATCTCTTTCTGGATCGCGTGCAAATTTTCTTTTATCGAGTCTATCTTTGCAAATCTTCGTCCTTTCAATGGGGTTTTCAACAAGTCAGTAGGTCTGGAGAGTACGGAGGATGAGCAGCACAGTGGCATCATTTTTGTGCAATAGTCACCACCAATGGGGATGAATGTGCAGGTGCGTCATCATGTTGTCTCGCCACATTTCAGGCTGCTTCCTTCTCACATTTTCTCGCAGGCATCACAAAACATCCCAATAGTCAGTCTTCGATTGACACGCACAATTTCATTGACGTTCCTGACATGAGCATCGTTGGTAGATGTCGAGGGTCATCTTTAAGTTCCACCTGGCCATTTTTAAACCGTGTGAACCATTCATAACACCGAGTATAGCTTAAGTACTCATCACTGTAGGCTTTCTAAATCATTTGGTGTGTCTCTGTAAAGGTTTTCTTGAGTTTCACGCGTTGCTCCTCTAACTGTGCATCTCGAAATTCGCAAACACAACGTTCTACTCAATACAGCACTGAACAATAACTAACAGACATAGAATAATGAAACTTCCAGCAGTTACACATTGAACACAGTGTGTGCAGGAATGCGAACCACATTTCGCTCCAACACTCTATTCGCGCAAAATTACGAATGTTCCGAAATTTTCTGAACAAACCTTGTAAACATAACCTTCCAGGTTTGTTTCCTATCTTCAATCAGCCATGTCCCCTAGCTTTAGCAACACATCACTTCTTTCAATTTTAGTGGTTCTATATTCAATAACACCACCCAAAAGTCCAATTTCTATCTTGAACTGTGCCTTCCTCCTATAAATTTCTCCAACTTCTCTCTGTATCTAGTTCTCATTTTACATGCCATCTATTTTCTTTATCCCCTAGCTGTAACCAAGGTCATGCCTTCACTGTCACTCAATATGACATTTCTCCCTCGTGATGTCCTTCTCCCCTCTCACATTCTTATACACACGATCTTGTTCCATGTCCTCTCCTCTTGTTGTCTCCACAGTTGCATCTGTTCAGATTCTCTACAAAGTTGACATTCCTTAATATTCACTCCTCTGACCTTTGCCATACTGATATTCTACTTTTACCATCAACCTATAGCTGTAAATCTTTCATGAATGCTTTTCTCCCTTTTTGTCTGGCTCCCATAGAACCCCATTTAAACAAAATTAACCTTACTCAAAAACCGTTTATAGACTTGGAAATTATACATATATGTGATGCAAATGCCAAATCGGATTGGTAGTTTAGGAACACCAAAGATGAAAGAGGGGAGAAATTGGAAGAAGTTATAGCAGAATTGAGTTTAAATCACTTTCACATGATTTTCTCTAGTTTATTGTGAGTGTGCAAACTATTCTTATTAAAGCTTATTTGTATATCTACTATGTTTTAATAAACCTTTGCAGAAATAGCTACATTACACATTTTGTTATAGACACAAAGAGACAGTGATAGTCAAATATTTAAGAACTGAATGCTATATGCTTGCCTTAAAATTCTATACTGTTTCCATGCAATCGTAAGAAACAATTGAATGTTGACAGCACTTAAAGAGAATGAACAATTCAAAAACCATTAATAATGGAAATAGCTTATGCCACAAGAAACTTAGTTAAAATAAATTGTGTCTTTTAAAGAGATTTACATTTTTGTCTATCGCTTAATGTTTACCGGTTATACAAGATTCCTCCCAAATGAAGTGCACTTCAAAAGCTATTCCCAGAAAATTCAAGATGTACATTTTATTTGCCATATAAATATCTTTAATATATGGTATTTTAATCAAAATCTTTAAAGAGCCAGTTTTTAGAAAATCAAAATTTTTGAAAAATGTTGCATGTAAAGGGTAGTTAGGGTGGGGGATTTTCTTGAAAATATTTGTGTCGCATCCTTGGAAGATACTGAACTTATATAGGAATTTTGGTACTTATCCAACTTTTCATTTTTGAGTTATGGTGTTCACACGCACGCACACACACAGAGACGTGTTTCCAAAATGCTTTATTTGGATTAGGGGACCTCAAAATGTACTTCCACTTCCATACTGTACTTCAGTATTGAATCACTCACTATGTATTTGATAGAGAAAGTAAAAATCAACAAATAATCTGGCAACCTTTGAAAAATTGGCAGGGGTAAAACTTAATATACACATTACCCTGTGTAATAAAAAAGTGCTAAACAGGAAGGTGAGCCAAGATTCAACTACCAGTGATCATAGATTAATCTACTTTGAGTATGATGTTGGCAACATTCAGAAGAGAGACGGCATATTATGTGGAGATACTATTTATAACTACAAACTAGCAAACTGGATGGATATGAGGCCAGAATTTGGTAATTTTCAACTAGAATATTTAGGAAATTCAGTACAGCAAGATGCATGTAACATCACAACAGTAATACAAGCTATCTCTAAAACAGTGTCTGTTTACAGACTGAAACAATATTTTAACTGAACGTGGCACACAATCTTCAAAATCAAGAAGACAAATGAGGAAATGAAGGAAAATATATTTAAAAAAAAAAAGCTATTGTGGAAGGGAAAGAAACTTAATAATTACAGAATAGCGGGAAAAAAATATAAAAACCTATTACGCAAAAAAAAGAAATAATACATGGAAGAAATTTATTGAGAAAACCAAAAGCAAATGTTTGGGGAATGCCTTATAAAATTACTATGGAGAAAGTTAGGAAACCGAATATTTTAACTACACTAAATAAAAGAAACAGAGACATATCAACAAACTGGGGGGATTCAGTAAATGTCTTATTACACACATTACTCCCAGGGAATGATTACATAAACAATGATAAACCACACACCCAAAGGCAGATTCATATGAATATTCCATTTAACAACTGAAGAGTAATTTATCCCCTTGACATATTACAGATTAAATAAACCACATAGGAATTAAAATTTAAGAAAGCTGCTGTTCCAGACAGAATAATCAATGAGAGCTTCTGAACATTAAAAATAAAATAACACTGTTCTTATTCAACTTATTTAACAACTGTATTAGCAAGTCCAAGTTTAACTTTGCAAGGACGAGGCCAAGCTCACAATACTGAAGAAGAGTATTGATAAAGATCCCAAGGAACCAGAATCATATAGGCCTATATGCCTTTTAAACAAATGGGGAAAGTTTTTGAGAAAAATATGGTTTTAGGAAAGGCTTTTTAACTGAAGATGCCATTAATGAATTATTGAAAACCGTTTAGACTAGATACACAAAATATTTAATTGGCATTTTAATAGATATTTCAGGGGCTTTCAAGAATTTGTAGTGGGCCCACATTTTTTTTTTATTAAAAGACTTAGAAACAAGAATTATCCATAAAGCCTATATAACTTATTAAAGGATTATTGTGTAAACAGAAAGGTTTATATAAAAGATAAAAAATCTCATGTGTTACATTCACATGACCTTCTCTACCCTCTATCGCTTATTAGTAGGTATAAAAAGTATTCTTATGAAAGTTTATTATCCTATCTACTTCATTTTAATTGAGATAAACCTTTGCAGAAATAGCTGCATTACACATTTCATTATATACAGGGTGAATCACCTAAAACTTGCACCGCAAATATTTCAGAAATGGAAAGTGCTATTGATGTGCAGTTTTCACAGCACTGATTGGTAGTCAGGGGCTCGTACATTTAGCCTATAAACAGATTTTAATAATACTGAGAAAGTGTATTTTTTGAACAAACATACAATTTTTTAAATGGAACAATGCCTACTTACATCAACAGAATAAAGGTAAGGTAAATTAAAATGTCAGTGGTGATTGTTGCAAGATTCTAGTACAACTTGTTTTTAGAGAAATCTTATTTTGAAACTTTTATGCACCAACACTTATACAACCTGTGGTAGCACAAACTAAAGAAAAACAAAAGGGAACTACAATACTTCTGTGGATTCTTACAAGTAAAGAGAACATAGCCCTTCAAAGGTTGTGTTCAAAATGATCACCGGCAGCTTCAATACACGTTTCCAGTCTGCTATGGAAAGACTGATGCACACGTTCTAGCATTTCAGAGCAGGCAGCAGTAATATGTTGTTTCATATCGACTGGTGTGGTTGGTACATCCTTGTAGACAGTGTCTTTCAGGCTTCCCCACAGAAAAAGAGTCTAAAGGGGTCAGATCCAGTGAACGGGCCAGCCAAGGTACAGGTCCAATCCAACGATTTAGAACAATCTGTTAAGACAAGCTGTAGTACTTCATGCACTATGGGCTGGACAGCCATCATGTTGGTACCACAGGTTCCTCCTAGTCTCCAAAGGAACGTCTTCTAGCATCTGTGGCAGATGGTCTGTCAGGAGGCTGCAATACTCGTGTGAGTTCATTGTTCCTTCTATGAACAAAGAGCCTATGAGCTAATGGTTCACTATCCCACACTACATGTTTAAACTCCATGGACGCTGACCTTCCACCTGACAAAGCCAATGGGTATTGTTAACAGACCAATAGTGCATGTTTCTGCGGTTTACCTGGCCATGATTAGTAAATGTTGCCTCATCGCTAAACAAGATACTTGATGAATCTGGAGTATCATGTCTTAATGCCCATGTACAAAAGTTAACACAATTCTCAAAATTGTTTCCAAGCAGCTCTTGATGGAGAGAGATGTGATAGGGATGGAACCTATGTCGATGGAGAATGCACAGTACACTTGCCTGACTTATGCCACTTCCACATGCACTTGTGCGGGAAATAATTTGTGGATCTACTGCAACGGCAGCCAAAACATTAATTTCCGCCTCTTCTCCTGTCACTTGTTTGTTTCTGTTGCGTTTTCTAGGTGTTACAGTACCACTTTCACATAATTGGTTGGAGATTGATAAATAATTGCCGAGATGGTTAACGTCTATTGGGATACATTTCCGTATACACCATACAGGAATGAACTGCATTCTTCCTACACTCTCCATACACCATGAAGATGTCGGCTTTTTCTTCTTTAGTAAACCCCATCTTCCACTCACGACTTACTGCTTGAACTGTCACAAATTAACTGACCAGAAAGTCACAATGCAATCAATGAACAGAAAACACAATGCAAAGAAACAACAACATCGTACCTAGCAACTACGCAGGTTGAATGGGACAAACAATTGTCGGGGTGGCAAGTTTTCAAAATACGATTTCTCGTAAACCACTTGCACTAGAATCCTGCAACAAAGACCATTACATTCTAATTTACCCTACCTTTATTCTGTTGATGTAACTACGCATTGTTCCATTTAAAAATTGTATGTTTGCTCAAAAAATATGCTTTCTCAGTAGTATTAAAATCTGTTTATAGGCTAAATGTACGAGCCCCTGACTACCAATCAATGCTGTGAAAACTGCACATCAATAGCACTTTCCATTTCCAAAATATTTGTTGTGCAAGTTTTAAGTGATTCACCCTGTATACAAAGGAAACAGCGATAATCAAATGTTTTAGAAGTTGATGCTACATGCTGGCCTTAAAATTCCATACTCTTTCCATAACATCATGAGAAACAGCTAAAATCAACACAACTTTAAAAGAATGATTATGTATTGAACTATTCAAACCATTAATAATGGATATCTCAGAAATGGCTGATGCCACAAAAAAGTTATTTTAAATAAACTGTATGTTTTAAAGAGATCTACATTTTTTTCTATACTACGTTTTCGTTCTACCATTTAATGCCTACTAGTTATACAAGATTATACAAAATTCCTTCCGAATGAAGATGACTTCACAGGCTATCCCCAGAAAATTCAAAATATACATTTTATTTGTTATGTAAGTATCATAATCAAAATTGGTGGTAATGTTTTACAAAATTGAAAATTTCAAAAAGTTCCATGTAAGATGTAGTTTGGGGTGGGTGTATTTTGTTGAAAATCTTCATGTCACATCTTTGGAAGGTACTGAACCTAACTACCAAGTTTATCTGTTTATCTGACATTTCGTTTTTTAGTTATTCTGTTCACAGACACATAGATCTTTTTCTAAAAACGTTTTTTTTTTAATACAGAGGGCCACAAAACATATATTTCTGGTGAAATCTTGGTATCAAATTTTTGGGTGGAATGCAAAATCTTTTCTACCTACTAGCTGTGTTGGAGAAAGTAAAAATGAAACAGTACCCAAGAAAATTACTAAGGGATGCCAACAGGGTTCAATTCTAGAACCTCTATTCTGGGATATTGTTTTGGAAACACCTTTGGATGACTTAGTTTATGCAGATGATGTTCTCTTCATCTTAGAAGAAAACAACAGAAATGAATTGGAACTACCAAGAAATAGTGTAACTTTCAAATTATGTAACTGGTGTAAAACTATGAAACTGCAAATAGGTCTCACCAAACCTTGCTATATGCTTCTGAAGAGAAACCTTAAGAGAAATCCATAAACTAAATTTAACAATCAAACAACTGGACACTAAATATTTAGGTATATTTTTGGACCAGAAATTATATTTTAGAAAATATACACATTATGTAAGAAACAAATCCAAGGAACAATGATGAAACTGGCAAGAACAATACAATCAGACTTCACTAAATTCAATAATCACATATCACAATAGCATTTTTGCAGCAATTATAACCTACATTAAAGGAGCATGAGCGAACAGAATGAACAATGTGCAAACTAAAACATTATTAAGAACACAAAGGAAAATTTTAACAGATACCTATACAGGAGCAATACATACAACACCAACTATGGCCTTAATAGTTGCTACAGGCATTTTGTCTATTGACATAACTATATAGTTAAGGGGAGCAATAGGTTGGAGAAAAAGGAAATTTGGAAAGTGTGATGGAAATTATTGTAACATGACGTGAATACCTTCAAAGAAATTAAACCAAAATTAAAATTGTCATAGCAAACAGAATGGAAAGGTATTGACGTAGGAAGAAAATCATTTCATATATTTAAAAGCATTCAGCCCACTAAAGGCTTAATGCATTACCATACCAGGGAAAAACTTGAGTCATTTGGGGAATTTAATGCCATACTGGCAAGTTGTTATTGTAGCTCAATGGTTAAGAGCAACCACACGGAAAGCAGAAATCCCATATGCAAATCCTGGCTATGACATTCAGTTTTTCAGCTGACTCTTAATTGAAAGAATAAAAACCTTGAATAGAATAATTAACAGTTATAACATAACCAATTACAGCCAATATTACTAAAAGCCATGGATACTCCTTTGTTACTTGTGTACTTCTCCTTTCGTATCTACTTTTCCAATCACTAATTGCCAAATTCTGGTCCAATATGCCTCCAAATCAACTCCCATTTTGTCAACTTTTTACAAACACAAAGTGCTGTGCATACACTCACAATGATGATGATGTGAGTAGACAGTAAAATATTTGTTATTCCTAAATATAGACCCACAATTTTCTTTCTTGTCTCAATTGTACATTATCCTTATGTCATACTGCTCTCGAAACAATTGATCTTTTGAAGGAGAAGTTCAGAGGTTTTATCATTTCCCGTGGTGGTGATGTTAACTGGCCCCGAGGTCATGTGATTTAACGCTGTTGGTTTACTTCTTGTGGGGTTATGTTAAATCTTGAGTTTATGTGAACAAGCCAGAAACAGTAAATGATCTTATGAATAACATCATGCATGTTATTCGTGAAGTTGGATATAATTTATGTTCTTCTGTCATTGAAAATTGGGTCAACCATATTTGCGCAACCCAACAAAGTCGCAGCGCTCACTTAACTGATGTTCTCTTCCACACGTAATGACATTAATTATGCTCCAAAATAAAAAAAGAAATAAACCTCTATCATTTATAGAATGTGTTTTGTTTAAGTTCAAAGATAGGACACTCTTGTTGAAAGACCCTATAGATGGTCTTCCAGATTTGATTCCTTGTTATCAATCTAACAGAAGTTCATACACATTTTGCATTGCCTATCCTGTATTACTTTGAAGAGTAAGAAGACAGCAAAGAGAAAGGAAGCTTCCAATTTGAGGAAAAATATGGAAACTTTTGATTTTGTCCTGCTGATCATATTTCAAAGTAAGGTTTTGGAAAATATTGACGTAGTTTCCAAACCTCTGCATTCCCTAATGCTGATATACAGAATGCCTCTCAACTTCTTCAGACTGCAAGAGGCAATCTAGTCACTTTAAGAAGCAATTTTGAAACTGTAGAAGAAGAAGCTAAAGTACTAGTAAAAGCTTGATGCATTGATCCAAAATTAACCTCAAAATATCCCCAAAAAGTGAAGAACATTTTTGATGAGCTTTCCTCAGATCATAGAATTGTGGATTCACTGGTCTTTTCAAGTCTCAATTCTGTATGCTTCTCTTGTTATTTTCATTCAACAGCTAAGCAAACAGTTTACCAGCCTACAGAGTATTAATGATTACTTTTTTTTCTTATATCCTGTTCGTCTCTTTAAATTGGAAAATGAAGACATTCAGAAAAAGGAAAAAATCTGGTTAGATAATATGAAGGAGATTTAACAATGGATATTTCAAATGAATTCATTAGTCTCAAAACACTTATGTCAAAAGAATTTGGTAGGAAAGAAACAAAACATGTTGTCAATCAAAGATTTTGCAAAATTTCTCTTTGTTGAAAATATTCTTCTTGAAAACAGTCTGTCTGATGCATGTGTCTCCCTCTTCAACTATACTTAACTGTGCCAGTTACTTCTGCTATGGCAGAAAGATCATTTTCTAAATTGAAACTAATCAAAAAGTTTCTTAGAAATACGACGTCTGAATCCAGACTAAGTGCTTTAGTACTTCTTAGCACTGAAAATGAAACATGTCAGTCTCTTAACTTGGATGAAGTTGTTGAAAAGTCTGAGTGCTAAGCAGAACTGAAAAGATGTGTTTGCTGTAACATGCAGTTCAACTTCATGAAACTGAAGTCATTCTTTGTTCTACAAGGAGTGTATCACAAGGTGAATGTATTTCACTTTCATACTGTTTTATGGTGAGTAAATGTGTAATGCTTTCAGCTCTGCTCTTTGAAGCTTTATTAATAAGGAGGGCTCCTGAAATTTATTTGCAGAGAGACCCCCCAAACCTTAGTTATGGCACTGCAGTTATATTTGATATATAATATTTTGAATGTGGAATAGCTTCTGTAACCAAAATTTTGAGGAATGAAGCATTCAACACTTCCTTTCTTAGCAAAATAATTGAAGATATAAAGCAGGTCAAGGGAAGACGGTGTTTACAACCATAAGATCGCCACTAATACTCTTTTCTTTTGCACATATGCACTCCTTGCAAACCTGAGCAATACTATTACAATTCCAGAGTGCCTGGATGTCAATTCTCACCTACAGATAATGCACTTCCCACTCCCACATGTGGACTTGCTTTTCATTTATTCTTTTGCAATTATTTCAGAGCTTAAACAAGTTATGCTATAATTTAATAAACTGGAAGTAGTATACTGTTAAGTTTAATACTCATTTTATAAAAATTGGAGCTGAATACACACATAAATGCTTGACAAAAAGTGTAACTTATGCAGAACTAGTATCCTAAGACCTTTCCTACATCATCAGCTTAAGTTCTGATTAAAGAAGAAGACAACACAAAAATCATGTTGCTTCCTAAATGAAGGATATACCCTATAAAATGCAGCAGTAACTTATTTCTGTGCATGCTGTGCGTTGGACAGACCTTTGGGATTAAAGGTCACACATGCAGTAATAATTGTTCTTTTGGTACTTCAAGTTCAAGAGAACTGTATTTTGTTGTGGTGTTTACGTTGATGATGTTACTGAGTCACTTTAGTATCACATTTGTCATATGGTTGTAATGTGAAAAGTAAAACACATAGGGAAACTAATTTTCCAAATAGAGACAAAAGATATAAGACATGGGCAGAATCTTGCAAAAGAAAAACTGCTCTGTTTGGTCTCAGAGCTCTTTTATGTTCCTTTCATTTTAAGGACACAGATTATGAACAGCAATATATTTTAAAAAAGCAGCTTATGCCAGATGAATATTTCAGAGGGCCTTCATTAAACTCTGCAACTATTTCTACTATAAGGACAAATGAAAAAGATTTCCAAATGCCAATAAGACAATTGATCCTTCACCATATTCGTCAAACAACAAAGAATAGAATGATATGAGGCCAGAATTCGAAAAAGCGTGGTTTCTGATGTCATAATAGTGTTAATTACGATAAGATTGGTAATGGTAACAGTAGCCAAGTTACCCAAGTAGTGAGGGGGGGGGGATACCCCGAGCTGATGGCATACGTTTTCATAGTCCAAATAGCACAGATTTTCCTCATCATTATTCATACATGTCCATTCATTGCACTTACACCAATGGATAGAACCATTCACATTAATTGTCTCAGAATTGCTGTCAGAATAGTGTAATTCTTTGAAATTATGTTGTTGTTTTTTGGGTGGGGGTCAGATATCACATTTGCTCATTTTAAAAGCAGATACTGAACTGATACCTATCATGAATTCTTAACTGGATTATGAGAAATGATTGGTTAGTTTTTAGATCTACTCTCCGTTTATAGAGATAACTTCCTCTGGTTAAAATTGCATGAGAACCTTGCTTGTCATTTAAAGCACTCGTAATACTACATATCTGTTTATAGCATTTATCTCATTTCTGATACATCATGCATGCATTTAGGAAGATGCAATAACCATTGACTTTAGGATACTGGGACTCCCGTGCTGCTAATTATTCCTGATGACAAGTTAAACTAATGTGATGAATGAAATATTCATAATGTGCATAATCTTAGTTCCACTGCATCTACAGTGTATGCAGGTGATTAAATCTAGGTTTTTGGAACTATTGGAAATAAACTACATTGTAGAAGTGCCTTGATATGCAACTGGCAATTCAATTCAAGCAGACAGACATGGATGACTGAGGTTGTTAAGGCTTGGACTTGTGAACAGGAAAGCTGCAGTTCAAATCCTTACAACAGATCTGTCCTCTCTGAGTGGGGCTTCTTCCAGGTTGCTTTGCTAAACTTTACCTTCCCAAGTTTCCTTTCCCAATTATCATTTTTTTTCATTTCATGTATAATCAGTGTCCACTGCCTGTGGTGCCAGATGTAGTAAGAACAGGTTTTAACGCTATTAAAAAAGAAAGAAAAAGAACCATATCTGGTTGGCGCTTAGTAAATGCAAATGTTTAACACTAATGTATCCAGCATTTCAACATATGCATTTATGATTTAATTGCCTGCTTCTATGGCTATAGATTCTATTTGTAGTCCTGTCTACTCATGCTTATGACAACTTAAAGAGTATTTACAAAGTAGACAATGGGAATACAAACCCATCTGATCAAACTGTCTGTGAAAAAAGACTCCAAATACTTCTAAAGGAAAAGCAAACTGAATTTTCATTATGGAGCAATACAAGAAGAACAATGAAATTTTTAAGCGAAGGTGGCATCAATCTGTCATTATTAACTGTCTTGATTTCAGGACAAATAGGGCTTGCATTGCTTGATACTGGAAAATCACTCCTGCATTAAATTAGATCCACAACAGAATATTACTAAGATGTCTGAACATTATTCTCTACCCAGAGCAACGCAACACATGATCATGGTTACCGATATCTTGAACAAAGATTTGGGCCAATTACATTTGGAAAAGCAGGGTCTCAAGGCCCTTCAAACAGACAAATGTGATATAGAAAGGAAGTTCAAAGAAAAGCAAAGGGAAATAAACACGCTAAAAGAAGAGACGACTGACTTGTTGAAACACACACATAAGACAAATCCTCAACCATCGTCGGCGTGTTACCACAATGAAAATAATACGAAATGGACAACCGTGGGGAAAAAACGAAGGGGCTACTCAAACAAAGAAGAAATAACAAAACCATCGCCATTCAAGATCAAAAATAAGTATGACTTACTCTCAGCACTACCTTTAGAAGAGGAGAATCGAACGGACTCTACACAGGAACAACATAACCAACAAAGTGAAACTGCTTCAAGCCAAGACAAAGAAAAGAAGGTGTTAGTGCTTGGTGACTCTATGATTGCTCATGTGAAGATGAAATGTGCCAATACCAAAGTGTACAGTGGTATAAAGGTGGATCAGTTATCAACAAAAATTGAAAATCAGTGTGTCTGTGAGGACTATCCTAAAAATCACGAAGAAGTCATGCTACAGTGGGAACCAATAATTTAAGAAAGGCAAACAATGCAGAAGAAGTCCTTGGTGATGTGTATGAACTTATAAAAACAACAAAAGCTTGCGTAGCAGTAAACAGTGTAGTGTAAAGACGTGATATTCACCCAAACTTCCTATGGTCAGTGAATGAAAATATAAGGTGGGCTTGTGAGACCCTTTGTACTTTATATGTAGATGCCTGGGAAAGGACAGAGGGGATCGTGGAGGATGAAACAGGTCCTAGATAATGTGGTAAACATAATCTTAAAAAGCCAGGGAAACTAGCACCAGTACCAGTTGGTGTAGTAAATAACGTAATACTCCCCACAAATAAAATAGTTGTAAACCTTAGGAGCACAATGTAACCAGGCTAGTTGGTTTATGCATCTTACTACTCAAGGTATGCATTCTAAAATAGATGATTTTAATTTATTCATAGATGAAATTAAAGATATAAAATTAGGTGTAATCTGCCTAAATGAGCACTGCTTGGGACCAAATGAGATCCATCTTCTAAATAAATTGAAAGGTTTCAAACTAGCAGATAGTTATCTCAGGGATAAATCACCCTGCGGAGGTTCATGTATACTAGTTTCAGAAGAGTTATCAGAGCCAGTAAAGGTCAGAGATGATCTAAAGAGGGCATTTTTGAAATATCGGCAATTGAAATCAGTAGCCAAAATACCTTGTGATCTCTGTCTATAGGGTACCATATCATTCCACACTAAAACCTTTTTTGAATAAGTTAGAGAAATTAATGGATAAACTATAAAATGAAAAAAAGAAAAAAATTATAATTGCATTGGATAGTAATATCAACCTACTAAGTACACATGCTGACTTCCATCTAAATTCACTGGATAGAAGATATGATGGATGTCAAAATCTTATCTTGACATAGTTCATAGCCAAGGTTTTGAAATTACAAATAACTTCTCTACGCGGAACACTAGTTCCTCTGCAACTTACAAACAAAGTGTATGGAACACCCCCTAGAAACGGGTCTTTCTGACCATAGAGCTGTTCTAATAAGAATTCCAAAAAATTATAAATCAAAAGTCAAATGTAAACAAGCAATTACTAAATGTATCTGTAACTCTGAAAGTATAGGTAATTTTAAGGCAATTTAAGGCCCTTTAATGAATTAAAATGGAGAAAGATGTGGAAATCATCTATTAGGGAATTTGTCTCTAGATCTCAACAGCTCTTACATAACCACCTCTAGTTTACCCATAAATCAAGTTCTTTGTCAGCAAGTAGTGACAGGGCCGTATTTAGAGGGGGATTTTTAGGGTTCAAACCCCTCCCCCCCGAAACTTGTGACATGTTTTATTTCAATTCATCAAACCAATATGGGAAAAAATTTGATAGATAACAGTAGGTCTACTGCTGGTAGCACATTTACAAGGAAGAGGTAAACTTAATAATATTGTCGCCTTACATAGCCGCATAGTGCGGACACAATACTATATACGAGAGCAAGGTGCGATTGTTTATGATGACGTGTTGCAATGCTTGCGGGACAGAAATTATCACACTGCAATGTTATTGTTACTACCGGTGATGCTATCGCTTCTGAGCAGTCGTAATCATTCTAACCACACGGAGCTTACCTTAGTGCAGTTTGTTGCTTTAAAACATTTCAATAGTTCATGTTATGCCACCTTGCAAAATTCATTAAAAATGAAACGCAGTGCTGTTGGAGGGAGTAAACAGTTGTCAATTGGGATGTTCTTTTGCAAGAAATTTAACATGAAAATGAACACGATTTGAGTATCTACAAGTGACATAAACATCGGATCCACGTCTTTGCCTAGTGATTGTGCTAGCAATAATGGTGCCTCTACGAGTGATATGACAATCGAATTGACGTTTTTGTTTAGTGATCGTGAGTCCCATAGAAGTGATATTGCCACACATTCATCACCTGATATATTGTTAGGGACCAAGGATAGTTCTTTCAGTGAAAATGACATTGGTTTGTATGTTAAAACAGAAAACATTGACGATTTAAAAAGGGAACAGCTTTTGAAAAATCTGTGGGTTCCAACTCCTACCTATGTTTTCCCACCTAAAATGAAACTAAATCCGAGGTTTCAGCTAATGTGACTTGACAAATTTCCTTGCTTATCCTATTGAAGTAAACTGGAAGGTGTGTTGTGCAAAGTCCGTGTGTTGTTTTGTAGAGGGACAGAAGGGGGAAAAGGTCGGCATCAACATTTGGGAGCACTTGTTAGCAAAGAATATAGTAATTGGAAGATTTTTCCAATCATGCAAATGAAGCATATCATAAACGGTGCTTAGAAATGACTGAAAACTTCATAAAAGTGGTTGAAGGAAAAGCATAAAATATAGTGAACCAACTGTGTAGCGAGCGAGATGCTGAAAATCGTGAGAAACTACGATCAATTATAGAAACAATTATTCTTTGTGGTCATCAAGAAACTGCCCTTCGTGGAACAAGTGACTTTGGAAATGTCATGAAATCAGAGGAATCAGAAACAAAAGATGGCAATTTTCGTGCCTTACTACATTTCCACGTAATTCAAATTTAGGTGATTCAATGCTTCAAAAACATTTGGAATCAGGTACACTAAATTCACAGTATACAAGCCCCAAAATTCAGAACGAATTAATTGAATATAGTAGCAAACGTGAATGCTGCCGAGTGTTTTTCTGTGATGGCAGATGAAACTACAGACATCGCCCAAATGTTTGTGTGCGTTATGTTGACAGGAAAGCAGGTAGGATTAGGGAAGATTTCCTTGAATTTGCTCCAACATAGGTAAGTAATGGTTTGGCAAAACTCATTTCTGCTACCTTAAAGAGGAACTGCGATGTTATGGTTGGAGCATCTGCTATGAGCAGTTACCTGCATGGTGTAAATGAATATATTAGGAAAGAATACCCTATACATACATTGTAGTGCTCATTCACAGAACCCAAATTCGTGTTCCCTACCATTGTTTAGCAACTATTCAGCTCATCTGCTCAAAGGAACGATTTTCTGAAGAACGCAATAAACGAGTGTCAACTGGTACACTGTCCATAAGCATGAAAGTGTTATAAGATTTAAAGAGCTATATCCAGCTTTAGTGAATGCATTAGAGTCATCTGTAAATAAAGAGGCACCTCAAAAGGCATGTCATTAAAGGAGCTAAAGTTTTTGTTTCCCTTTTGATTTTAGAGAAGGTTTCACCGTGACTTTGTGCAGACAACTCCAGGCTGTTAATGCAGATTTAGCAGAAGCTTGCGATCATGTTGACCATCTGATTGATACTTTAAATACAATTAGAAAAAACTATGAAAAAGAATTCAAGAAGTTTTCACCTCTGCCACATCCATGTTTTCTGAAAATGGTGGGCATATGGACTATAAGCAAGTAAACTCATCGAGACAATATTTCATCACTGACTTGTGAGGAGTATTATAGATTGAATATATTTCTTCCATTTCTAGATCATGTTCAAACACAACTTAGTGACAGATTTAAATGCCACAAGACTTTAATATGTTCTTTACAAAACATCATTCCAAGTAAATGTGTTAAAGCCACCAGTGAAGATCTGAAGGAATGTGTAACATTTTACAGAAACTCTGAACCTAGTACTGTCCAAGCTGAATTTGTAGCGTGGAAATCAAAATGGGAGAAACAAACCTCACAACCACAATCTGCAATAGAAGGCTTTATGCAGTGTAACTCTTCATTGTTTCCCAACAATTGGTAAGTTGCTTCAGATCCTAGCCACATTACCGGTTTCAACATCAACACCAGAGAGAACATTTTCATCACTCAGGCGGCTGAAGACATTCCTTCAAAATTCCACTAGTGAAAATCGGCTCAATGGTCTTGTGCTGATGTCTGTTCATCGCAATATAAAGATAAACACTGAAGATATGCTGGATGAGTTTTCGAAGCAGTCTTGGCGTTTTGTGCTGTAAGGTGTATTATATTAGTTCTGGTGAGTTTTTCCTGTCTATTTAATGTCGCCAAGCATTTTCTTGTCCACATAACGTCTATTACAGAGTAGTAACATGGTAACTGTGTAAGGTAGTGATAAGTTTAGATATAATTATGCAAACTCCACCTGGGCATGGGTAGTGAAACACTTTAACCAGTTGTCACTTCAACTCATAGTTTATTTGATGGATTCTTCTGTGCATATCATTTGATAACGAGACAAACAATTGATGCATGCAACAACCGAGAGTCATTTTGCAGAACTTGCAACACTTGGAATAATGCAGAGTTGTAGCTTTGTTTCTAACAATTAAATCGTTATTAGAAAAACCATGTAGTAGTACGGAATTTTGCACATTATTTTAAAACTAAAATGTGAAAATACTGCTTAGCGCTTAGTAATTGTGTAAACATTAATAAAACTCAAAAATATAATCAGAATGATTACAAGAAATTTTCAATTTTGGATAAAGATGTGAACACATATAAGAGCCTTCGTTTAAACCTTATGATGATAAAGTTATAATCAAGTTCAAACAAAGTATGTCACAGACATACACCACTTAAAGCCATTCAAGCTATCCATATTTATTGGTTATATTGTTTATGTTAGGTCACCAGTTATAAATGTGCCACAATTTGATTCATCAGTTATGGTTTTTTATTATATTTCAAGCATACATATGAATCATCTTTAAGGAAAAAAAATCATATTTTTTAAATTGAACGTTACACATAACACTGACCTCTGGAGCCATCCAGTATGGTGTGCCTATGAAAGACTTCCTCTTGTTAATTGTTGCTGTTATTTGTGCGGAAACTCCAAAATCTGCTAGTTTAACATCTCCAACCTCAGTAAGCAAGATATTTGCACCCTGGAAAAAAAAAAACAATGCAAATGCAAAACATCACAATGTTACTTTGGTGACAAATTATCAAGAAATGCTTCACAAAAAATACTATTCAATAGCATTTTTTTTTCCAAATATGTCTATTGGAATGGACATGCATTTGCTTTGGAAAAGTTGCATTTATATACAAGATAAGTTATAGGTCTGATAGTTGACAGCATTTCAGAATGAAAGAGCGAAAGAAACATGAACTACTTGATGCCAAACACTAAAGATGCATAATGTTTAGTTAGCTTTGAAAGATGTTTGTGTGCAATACCACACATTTTTCTTAATGGTTGCTATTTAATCAAAATATTTGTGGTTTATACTTTAAGGAGTTAATTAACCTAGTGCCCAATAGTGTAAAAGAATATAAAGCTAACTACACATAAAATAGCCAGAGGATATAGAATGTTCAAACATTTTTATGCTGTTTATTCTTAACTCAAGGAACTCTTGTGATACAAACATATTCTTTCTGTTATCCTAGTTGGGACTTTTATTCCATAAATGACACCATTCAGAGTGCGAGGTGATGCATTTTTGTGTCTTCTTCTATAATTCAGGACAATTTAAGTTGGTGCAAGTATGGCATGGGACAGAGAAACTGCTGTAAAGAAAATATTTCCCAGAAGGAACACCTAGAGGCGATATTTTCAAAAAAATTGACAAGGAAGTTCTGCTGGAAGCACATGCAGAAACACTGGAGGGCACTGAGGAATTAAATCGAACTACAACACTGCTGGGGGCAGCTGACAGCTGATGCCAATGTGGTGCACATAGCAAATCATACAAGTCTATTCTCTAAGCTTATCGTTAGGTGGAGTCATTATAGTTACAACTATTTTCATAACATTGTAGTTACTCTGTATCACAAGTTGTTACCATTGTCGCTGAGATGTAAGTAGTTCCGAGAAATCTTTATGGATCTGGAAGAAATAATCACTAATAAACATGTTAAAGTTTGTATACTGCACAGCCAAATTTTGTGCTGAAAGAACACCTTACTATAAATAAAATTTGTGAATTCTTCTGTCAGATAAACTATGGAAATAATAGAAAGGTAGAATCAGAATAAAAAATTCAATGCCATAGCTGGGATTCGAACCATGGATCTTACGGTTTTTGTCCAGTTGCTCTAACCAACCGAGCAGCTTGCTGGCTGGACATTAAATTGCCCAATTGACTCTGCTTATGTGAAGAACAATTAAATGCCACTATGGAAAGAATATTTTGGCATCTAGAATAACTGCAAGTGAATAACTAGAAAACTTAGAATGGAAAAACACGAGGAGAACCAGGAATTTTGCACTACCTAATAAGACCTGCATTGGTCATTTTGACCAATACATCATTCCTTCATAATTTTCACGTTTCTCAAATTATATTTTTCTTTAATCTTTACTTACTTAACAATTGTTTTCAATGTTTTATGCAAATAAATGTTATTCTAAAACACATTGATGAAATTATTTTCATCACAAATACTATCACATTTTATGTAATAGTTATTTCCATCAAGAATACTACCATAAATTATGATCCTTCACTGTTCATCGCATCTTAGAGTTAGCTTTTTTTCCCCTTCTTTCTTTGTTTCTTTTTTTGTTAATGCTTTTGACTCTCACCATTGACTTTATCCTGTTGTAAAGGTATTTAATACTTACAAATTCATCTTGTTCACATAAATTGAAAGGATCTTCCCCTTCTGATTCAATATCAGATAACAATTCAAAATATGACAATATTTCGCCATCTTTCATATCTCTCTATGCCATGTTTGGTACAGAAGAATACAATATGACAGATAAAATAATGTAGTATAAGTTTTTAGCCTTTGCATGTGTTACTGAATCATAAGTTGATAAATAATAGCAAATGATTCTTGAGTTGGCTGGAAGCACAATGGATTGCTAACTTTATTCGCAGAGCAACAATGAAAGTATTATTTCACCACTGTAGAATCAGGGAAAAAAACATGAAACATTTTGTTTGTTAACGATGCTGTCAATTGCCAGGATCTTATCAGGATATGCTGAAATTTCACCCCACAGGAGTTCTTTTACATGCTAGTAAATGTATTGACATGGGGCTGTTGCTTTTAAGCACACTTAAAAACCATCAGTCTGAGCTGAGTTTGAACCTGCGACCTTCGGATCAGAAGGCCAACGCCTAACCAGAAGCACAAAAGATTAAATATCTTACTAGTCAAATTGACCTGTTGTCCTATAAGGTAGCAGTGACAATTAAAACATTTATAATAATATTTCGAGCATAAAGTTTTAAAGGGGTCTGTAGTTATTGAATGCACTTCACTGGGTTCAATAGTGCGTGAAGTGTATACAATTATAAATCATTAATTGATCAATTTGATTAGTTGGTCCTTCTAGTGTTAAGGAAAACATATGAATAATAAAAGATTAAGTTTTACAATTAAATTTCTCAGCATGGTACCACTGCATACTCAAAGGAAAGCTTCAAAACAGAGTGGAGAATTTCAGCACATTGGTGATGAAACGAAAGCAGTCTCTTTAAACGAGCCAAGTCAGGAACATTACAACATCTATTTACATTTTCTAGGTAGTCATCCAGTACTATGAACTGATCATCTTAACATTGTAGCCCAACTCCTGAACAGCTGTGTCAGTGGACCCCAAAAGGATTGACAGGGTGAAAGCATTTAAGTACTTTTTTTCCCCTGCTTATTACTTTGATTGGAGATAAAAGGAAAACTATCTCAGGATTTTCATAATTACAGCAGACCTTTAAGCTTCACCTGTTGCATTTTAAGAATGCTAGGTTAGGTTAAATTAACCATGCTGTTACCAATCAATATCTTTACCATTAAAAGAATAAAAAAAAACATTGGTTACTATCTGGTTTATATTACTCAAGAGACTAACTACATGTGATGGTGGGATGTGACTTGTTTGATACAAATAAATCTTAGTTTTATTTTCCTTCACATAAGAAAACTTCAGTTTCAGAGCACTGCAAATAATGAAATTAGTTTAAAAGCACATATGATGTATAAAAGTCAAATGCTAGGGGAAGATTATTAATGCACACTTAATACCTGACACATTCTTGCTCATTTTCACTTAATGATGCATGTTGAATACTTGTACAAAGAGAGAAGTTTGTGTCCAACGAACATTAGAAATCAGTCAAACGAACTTTATTATTAAAAACTGAGATATTATCTCGATTGTGTCTTTTCCAAATCAGTTAACTTGGTGGGCTGGGATTAGGAAGCTTCATGTTCACTTCTACTTCATTGTATATGTTAAGGGTTTATGTATTATGTGAAAAGTATGTGTTATTAAATAACTATGGACCAAACAGAAGGAACAAAGATTTAAAATTTCACCTACGATAATTATCTAAAGGATTATTCAACCATACCAATGATAATTGTTGCATTGCCATAGGCTAAGTAGCATTTCCAGAGCTTGGAAGACTATCGGGGCAGGTTAAGGAAGTCAGGCATTCAGTTGATGTTTCACATCCTTTTGCACGAATATCAGAGGATTTTTCATTCATTATTAGAGATAGCTGGGACTATCCAAAACAAAACTATAACGGGTAAAGAGGAGGATTCACCATTTCATTATTGTACAATAGCTCCATAAAGAACAGCATGAACGTAAATGAAATGAATTAAATGTCATTCAAGTTTAAAAATTTACCCGTGCAACTTCAAGCAGCCAGCTAAAATGGTTTCACCTTAAGTTTAAAGAAGTTGTAAACAAAACCACATGACAGGATAGCATCTCATGGCTGGTGGGCAAACTAAAACTTTTCCTCTTCCTCTACATAAAACAGTTCGGTTCAGATCGTAACATTTTGTGGTTATTCTTGTGCAGGGAAATTTAAAAAACCTACTAATGTAACAGTTCAATTTATGAAACAAAATGTGTTTGTTCAGATTCACTTATAACTAACTAAACCATTATACAGAGGGTTTAAGAGGCTATGTCGCCAGTGTACTCTTTGCCACATGTTGAGAAAATGAGTGTCATGGCTGAGAATCCTCTGCCACTGTGGAGAAACATAAACACGGAAAATGGAAAGGAGGCAAATTCTGTGAAAAGTATCCACCTTTAATTGACAAAGAACAGGATAGCCGTTGTTTAACAATAACTTAACTTCTTTGTTCCTGGTGCAGAATTGTTGCTCGGATTGCTTGCATCATGTTTGTTTTCTAACCATTTTTTTAACTCATAAAACGTTAAAGCAAAGGTGGTGTATGGATATTAGTCATTAAATGAGTGGCTACTAAAACCTAAAGTTAAGACCAGTTTAATCACAGATGCCAATATTTGTTTACTCTTGTGTGTTAGAAGTTTACGATGTAAGGAAAAAATAGGAATAAGACATAACATTTTTAAAAACTAATAATCCCCAAGCTGTGCAATGTACCTTATTCACATTCTGTCTGAAGAAATTTGCTCTTGCAGGCATCATCTCCCATCATCCTCCACATGGTGCTGCCATGTGCTCAGCAGAGTGCTACATTAAGTTTTGTTTACTTCTACTTTCAACTTAGAGTGAAAAAGGTAGAGTTATGTATAACCAGAATAATGTTTAGTTACAAGGTGAACTCCAAAAGCAGTGCATATTCAAATGGGTTGCTTATCATCAGAGGTGCCTCATAGACAAGTCTCAACAGCACTGTTACCACCACCAGCTACAGCAACACCACCAACACTCCAGCAATTAGCAGAGGCATTCAATCTTTTTGGAGGATCAAGCAGGCCTTCCACAAGTTTTGGATTGTAGAAAACAGGTAACTTAATTAAAAATGTGTACAAATATCAAAAACATAAAAGGCTAAATGTTGTTTATTTACCATTGACAGTATTCAGTAATAATTCCCACCACTTTATTTACAGTCATATCACCAGAATGGAGTCTACTTTCACATCAGGTGCAGTACAAGCCTTCGGAAATTATGAAAATCTTGTGTCAACATTAAGTAAAATTCCTGACACATTGGTGGAGTGGAACAAGATAAAGGCAGAGGAAACTAGATAAAGGCCTCGAAATTAAAGTGGAAATAGCAAAGGCCAAAATGAATGGGGCTAGCAGAGTTTTCAATTTGGAGAGGGAGAATGAATCCTTTGTTTAATTTATTATTTGCTATTAACTTTGATTAGCACATAGGATATAAAATTATATTGTTAAATTTCATTTATAATAAAAATTGTTTTTTTCGCCTCAGTGTTTCTAGCTTTAATCTACCACCACAACCACAACACTATGCAAAATTACATAAATAGATAATATCACGTGGGAGACCAACATAAATCATGAATATCTTACATGTGCTGTAATTCATGCACCAGAAATGCATTTGAAAATTTGCTACATGGTAACCGAGTGCAATGAGAACTGGTTTGGCAAGATAGGGCAAGAACAATTCAATTTGTGCTTAAAACAAATTCCAGACAGATGGGGAGAAAAAAAAAATATTGACAGACTTTTGAAATAACTGATTTTTACCGAATACTTAAAAAAAAAAGCATCTCTTAATAAAGTTTTATTCACAAACCTAAGTACAGTATAAACCCGTTTTAACGAACGTTTTCGGAAGCCCGCCAAAAGTCCCACTAGTGTAATGTTATTTAAACCCGCTTTTTACGAAAAGCCCGTTTTTTAACGAAAACATTTTTCTCGAATTTGCGATCGCGCAGCTTCTTCTGCATAGATAGTGCATTAAGATTTTCAGAATGCAGTTAACACTACCTCCGTTATACTGGGCAACGTTACGCCTTTTTGGATGCTTTCAAATTCATAAGCCTCCACGCGTCACTTCATGTTCCGCAATAGTTCACATTAAACTGCAAAAGTTGGCAGCTCTACAATAACGTTTTCAAACCTGTTAAGTTCTGTATCTCTGACTTCCGAGTTCTGTTTGATTTCCGCTTCCATTTTAAAGTTCACTGGACAGCGTGTTTGTGATAGTGTATATTTCTCATTCGAAAAAATGGCTGCTAAACGTAAGCAGCTTACCATCCGGGACAAAATTACAAAAATTCAAGACGTGGCAAACAACAGCCAGTTTTTTTTTTACCTATATGGCGAAGAACTATGATTTGGCTCCTTCCACATTGCATGGGGTACTTAAACAGAAAGATGATGTTCTGACTGCGGAAGTACAGTGCAGATCCGCGGTGAAGAAGCGAAAGAATTTCCGTAGCCCTTCGTTTGAAGAAATCGAAAACATTTTAATGAAATGGTTTGAAGCCAGAAGAAGCGACAATGTTCCTATTGACGGAACGATCCTAAAAGAAAAAGCTCGCCAAATAGCGCTGACTTTACACGTGGACAAAATTTGCACTTCAAATGGTTGGTTTGATCGTTTCAAGAAGCGGCATATCCTTTCATTGCAAAGCATGTGCAGTGAAGGGTGCAGATGTTAAAGATAACTCCATTGAGTTTTGGAAAAAGGAGACCTTGCCTAATCTCTCCGTGGCTACAATGTGAAGGATATTTCAATGCGAACGAAACGGGAGTGTTCAACCTGCTGCCCAATAAGACTTATGCAGTTGGCGGTGAAAAATGTCATGACGAAGGGGGGGGGGGAGGGCACAGAAAGGTTCACAGCTCTGTTGTGCGCAAATAGTGACGGAACTGAAAAATTACCTCTGCTAATCATAGGAAAATTAAAAAATCCGAGGTGTTTCAAAAGCATTCATACGCGTCCGTACAAATACAATTTCCAGAAAAGTTCATGGATGACTTCGGAAATATTTGTTAAATATCTACGAAGCCTGGATACCAAAATGGGATCTCAGGGAAGGATTGTGCACCTCATTCTTATGGAAGATAAATGTGATCTCTTTACCAGCAAACTGCACCAGCCGTCTGCAGTCTTCAGACTTGGGAGCTATTCATTCTGTTAAAGCAAAGTAAGGAAACCCTGGTGCAACGAGTTATTTCTTTCTTACATGTGTTTGTGGCAGTTAATTATGCCAGTCACCATACAGCATTGTTTTGGGAAAGCTCGGCTTGGTTCTTGCACTGATGTCTTCAACGAGGACAATGTATGCAGGAAGAGTGGGACAAGCATAACCTTTGTAGGTTGTGATGACAGTGTCATTTGTGAACGTTGTTAAGCTGGGGCAATGAAGCAACCAGAAGAAGAGGAATCAGCAGTACCAACATTTGCGGCAGCAGTGGAAGGATTGGATGTCGTAAGACGGTACCTGTGCTCCTTCCCTATTGATGAGGGCAGCATTCATCACATTGAACATAGGATTCAAAGCGCAGGAGGAAGCAAACTACTCTACTGCTTTCTTTAAGAAATGAAGTTAGTAACTTTACTGTCTTGTTTCTTTACCGGGTAATACTGAAGAATCAGCCTGCATTCATATCTAATGATAAATATATCCACTTTTATTTCGTTTGTTGCAGATTAAGCGCAAATGGCTGACCATGAAACGGTGTTAATTTCACTGTTTTCTACTTTTGAAACTAGTATAAATTTACAGCTACTGTAGCATTTTAATTCTTTAATTTACTGCATTTTGTTCATTAATCTTTAAATTCCTTTCTTAACATTACATGTGTACATACGATTTAAAATTTCTGAAAATAATAGGTTTTGCTATTAAAATACTTAAAAACATGACTTGCATATTATTTATGGCAATTGAATGCTCAACTTTATGCTAACTTCCTTTTAAAGAAAACCTCTATTTAAGGAAAAACATTTAATTCCCCCTGAGATTCGTTAAATATGGGTTTTACTGTAAACACTTTTCACGATACCTCAGGACAAGAGTGGTACAACTCAAAAAATGGCAATTTGGAGCTATTTACACTGTTATACTCTACACACAAATGCCCTTCATTATGTAAAACGGTTATATCTGTAACTATTCATTAATTTTTTTTTTATATAACATAATTCACTATAGTACTGGACATTATATGACCTTAGTTCAGCACAAGAGTGTAACTTTTTTAGTTGTAACACTTTAACACCCATTGGATCAACATATTTGCAGTGCAACATTGGTTTATTTTAAATTGTATCAGTTTTGGATGAATAATCATGAAAGTGCCTTTACACCAACAATGGATTTGAGCTTGCTGTACTTTGCAGTAATGACTGTTAAGAATGAAATATTGTATTGAATGTTTGGTTTCTTGCTCATTTGCAAAATTGATTGCTACATGGTGTCTTTGTGCTTAAATATTGATGTTAACATTCTGGATGAAATAAGCACTACTCCATCTTTGATTGAATTGAAGGTAGGTATGATTTGGTACCAATAATACTTATAGTTTATTATGTGAATACTTTTATTTGTATCAAATAATATTTAAAGTGCTTTACTGAATATATCTTAATCTTTTCTATCTTTCAGGCAGTGGATCCTCACCAATCCAAATGTGACAAGAGGTCTACAGCAGCTGTGGCTTCCAGCCTATTCAGGTACTACTGATTTTAAAGCATTTCTTTGTTTTCTTTTAAAATACCAATAACCTATTTTACATGGCATTTGATTTTAAACTTTACAGTGTTGACGATAAGCGTTTTAATGAATTAGTGATAGTATATATAAGTTCATAAACCTAGCGCACTAAATTATAAACTGAATTTCATGCAATGAACTGAAGAAAACTCATAAAACAATGAAAATGTCAGCCAAGAAGCCGTATATGGCAAAATTTGAATTCTTACTGCAGTTATAGACTAGAAGGGTATCCCTACACAGCTAATGCAACCAGTGATAGTTGTTAGTACCACTCTTAGTGGTGGTTTTCCTTGTCATTATTCAATTGGGAATAAGTTCCTAAATGTTTCAATAACTATTTTTTAGTTAATTCAAGAGGAAATAATAATTGTAAAATAATTTTGGCCATTACAGGTTCCAGAACAATGCTGCCGCGATAATCAAATGATTCCTGAGGAACAGAAGAAAGAAAATAATGCAACATATCAGGTAACTGACAAATAAAAATGAAGTATGCAAATAAATTCAATACAATATTTTAATAATACCTAATATACAGAACTTGCATTTCAGATGAACAGTGAGGCAATCCAGGATTTATATGAAACTCCACAGGAAATAAATGCCAAAGAATGGGCAAATGATACTGGACACTTGAATACACAGAACAGTAAGTTATTGCTACCATTGACATTAACAATATAATTATTAATTAATTTTGAAGATTTACAAGCTAGTAACAGTGATGTGTCATAATTTAAAATAAAGAGAGTTGAAGGTTGTTACACTACATCACTAAAATGTTCTTACTTGAACGCGTTTCTGGAGACGGTTTGCTCTCGTCAGCCTGTTTGAAAACATGCTCATGATGTGATGTAGTGTAACAACCTTCAACTCTCTTTATTTTAAAATATAATTATGTTTATTAGATTATTTTGTTCGTAAGAGTAAGACCTTGGTCTAAAAAAAGAGTCTAGAATTCTGAGCATTCAATTGAATGCTGTAAATTGATAAATATACCTAGACTATTTTACAACTAAGTTCTTTTTATTATTAATTTTACAGCCTCGAGTAACACATCCTTGATACCTGAAGAAAAAGAACAATCCATTCATGGTAGGAAAAGAACATGGGATCTGTGCAAGTGGAAAAGGAACATTCAGAAACATAAATTGAATTCGGTAAGCAATATTTGAACTCTAAAGGAAATCATGTGCCACCTAGGCAACTTAAACCAGGCTGTGGAGAAAAATGCAGGTTGAAGTGCTCCAAAAAAATTACAACTCTGGAAAGAAACAATATAAATAAAAAATTCTGGAGCATGGCTAACATTCAGCTTCAAAGGGAATTCACTGCAAGACAAACAAAAGTTATAGATCCTAAATATCAATATCCCAAGTGTGGAAGTGAACAATCTAAACTTTATAGTTACTATTTCCAGATAAATGACAAAAATATCCGAGTCTGTAAGAAAATGTTCTTGGAAACTTTTGATATTAGTCATAGGTACATAAGTACATGGAAGAAAATGAGTGGTAAGGGAATAATAGAGGAAAATATAAACATAAGAAAATATTGAATGAACAAAGGAAAAAGGCAATCATAGAGCACATAAATTCATTTGAAAGAATAGAATGCCATTACTGCAGATCTAGAACAAAAAAAGAATATCTTAATGGATTGCTAAATATCTTGCAAATGTATGAACTACATAAAGAAAGGTGTTCAACCTGTTAAGAAACAACACTATGTGTCAGTTTTTGATAGTTGCTTTAACATTTCATTTTATTTAGAAGTCGAAGAAGGATCAGTACTCTCTTTGCACAAATTATAAATGGAGGAAGAGAGAAAAGAAATTGAAGGTGAACATATGAAAGAAAAAGAAGGATAAGAAGCAGTACTGCCATTACTTTATGGAGAATGTTCATCCCTCTATTATAAAAGAAAACTATCATGCTTTAATTTTAGTATATTTGATGTAACAACTAAAGAAGAAAATTGTTTTTATTGGCATGAAGGGATAGCAAACAGGGGTTCTAACAAAGTAAGTACATTCAAATAAACAGGAGAAAGGGTATCAATAATTTGTATTTTATGCTGACAATTACATTGGCCAAAACAAAAACAAGAACATTGCAGCTTTGTTCATGTATGTAGTTATGCACATGGGAATTGTTTACATTACACAAAAGTATTTAATAAAGGGTCATACGCAAAATGAAAACAATTCTGTACATGCTAATATTGAAAGAGAACAGAAAGGTGTAATGATCACTCATCCTGCACAGTGGGTAACGGTACTGCCAAAAAGAGTGCCACGCAGTACAAAGTGACTGAAATGTCTACTGATGATTTTATCAATTTCAAACATTCCTTGGGCAAAAACTACAACATAAATGGAAAAGGTTGTGTCGACAGACATTAAGATGATGCATTTTGAGAGAAGCGAACCTTTCAAAATATTTTACAGAACATCCTACTCTGAAAAGGAATATAAACCCATCAATGTGAGAAGACTTAACAGAGATATCAGTACAAATGACATGACAGAATTCAAGAAAGCATATAATGACACTCCCAAAATTGATTCAAAAACGAAAGATGATTTAATTTCTTTATGTGATGAATACGTAATTCCCAGTATACACTGGGATTTTTATAAAAACCTAAAAACTAAATGAGATAATTCCATTGTTACTAATTTTGCTTTGTATTCAAAATGTAAGTTATTCTAGCATGACTTAAAATATAAGCTTGGATTTTTTAAATGTATGTTCTTTTTATTATAAAAGTATTAAATGTTACTCATTTACATTTAGACCACTTGAAATTACCAGTAAAGATATACATTAAAGCACTATTGTATATTTTAGATATACATTTTGCAGCTAAAATTCAATGTGAGAGTGATACAACTACAAAATGCAGAATAAATTGAACCATACTGTAATAACTAAAAAATTAAGGTTGATAAAGTATGCATGATTACTTGGTTCTAATGATTCAATAAATAATGTTTATTTGTGTGAAAAGTGAACATTTAATTCTCAACCGTTCGTTCACAAGAAACACTGAAAGATCATAAGAAAACGTTTTCTGCTCCTACTGAAAAATTGTTGATTTTGACTTGCAACACTCTTATTTTGAGATATCAATATGTCTGATGATTGACAGCAAAATAAGTAACTTTTTAAAATATCAATGGCCTAATGGGAAAGTGTTGTTTCACAAGTATAATATTCCAATTTCAGCAATACTTTTCCTTTCCCATGTTTGAAAAATAGTTATCATTGAACTCACTGATTGGAATATGTTGTTCAGAATTGCTTCATTCATTAAGACTACTCATTTCTAACTTAGGCCTTTAAGGTCCAAATTACTTAATAAATAGTAAAGTTTCAAAAGAAGAAGTTCAAGACCATTATTTCGTTTTAGTTGCAACATGAGAGAATTTTTAAAATCTGATATAAAAAGTGAACATAATGCTATTTGTGTATGTGTTCACAATACCAACCCCAATTCTTTATGGATATTAAGAAACTAGGATTAGCACAGTTCAGTTCAGAAAATTAATGATTACAAACACTGTAATGTACAATTAATAGCTTTTTATTACTTCATACGAGGGTAATCCCAAAAGTAAGGTCTCCAAAGCGCTGGGATCGCAGGGAAACTGTTTGTGTGGATGTTGGCCATACTGCTTTTTTCCTTCCTCCCTCCACTCTCTTCAGAAACCACCGCACATCCCTTAGTGCCCTCAGTCTTGGCTTGGCAGCCAGTTATAATGGAGCTCCTGTTAGCCACTACCGCCAGGTGCAACGTTTCCGCAGTTATTCGCTTTTTGAGTGCAAAAGGGGTTAAACCTGTCGAAATTCATCGACAGTTGATGGAAGTGTATGGAGAGTCTTGTATGGATGTCAAAAATGTCCGCAAGTGGTGTAGAGAATTTGCAAATGGTCGCACGGAAATTCATGACGAGGAAAGAAGCGGGAGACCGTCCATTTCTGATGAAACAATCGCAAAGGTTGAACAAACCATGCTTCAAGATTGGCGGATCACTCTCAATGAGCTCTGCATTGTTGTTCCAGAGATTTCTTGAAGCACTATTCATCGGACTTTGATTGAAGAGTTGAAATTTCGGAAGGTGTGCGCAAGATGGGTCCCAAGAATGCTGACAGAAGATCACAAAAGGCAACACGTTGAAACTTCCCGCCAATTTCTTCAACGCTATGCAGATGAAAAGGACAACCTTTTGGATTCAATAGCCACGGGTGATGAAACCTGGGCTTTCCACTTCACACCTGAGACCAAACAATCACGTGAGTGGCGGCATTCCGGTTCACCCAAGCCGTGAAAATTCAAGAGAACACAGTCTGCCGGTAAAGTCATCGCAACTGTGTTTTGGGATCAAAAGGGGATATTGTTGGTCGACTCTATGGATCCTGGGACAACAATAAATGCCGACAGGTATTGTCAGACATTAAAAAAACTCAGAAGGGCAATTCAGAACCATAGAAGAGGAATGTTGAGCAAGGGCATAAGCCTTCTCCATGACAATGCTCGCCCCCACACCGCCCATCAAACCATGAATCTTCTGCAACAGTTTGGATGGGAAACCATCACCCATCCACCCTATAGTCCAGACTTAGCACCCAGTGACTACCACTTGTGTCCCAAGTTGAAAGAACATTTGGCTGGAAGGCGCTTCGGTGATGACGAAGTGAAAAATGAGGTCCATCACTTTTTCAAGAGCATGGCGGCAAGCTGGTATAACATGGGCATACAAAAACTGCCACAGCGTCTACAAAAATGCATCGACCGAAATGGCAATTATGTGGAAAAATAGACAAATGTCAAAGCTTCAAAACTATGTACCATTTGTTGTCAATAAAAGTTTCTTTGTATTTTAAAAAAAATTGGAGATCTTACTTTTGGGATTACCCTCGTACTTTGAAATCGGCATTGCTGTTTTTATCTTTCTATTTTACAGTATTTTTTAAATATAGCACCTAGAATATGTGACTTAGGTATCAGATTATTTATATAGCAACATGCATTATGATTGGTAATTTACAAATCTGTGTTGAATTTTTGGCTCATGTCGGTTGCATGTGTCAGATTAAGTGAATGGGTATATCACTAATGTGTAGCTGCTGTACAATTATTTGTAGTTTTCGTTTCTGTTTCAACACATTATGTTTGTTTATTTCAGTTGTTTGCTTTAAATAAAGAAGTGTTGAATTATTCCATAAGACAAAGAAATAATCTTCATTTACAAATATAACAAAACCCTTGTGTTGCATTCACATTACCTTTTTTACTCACTCTTCTACAAAATATTTTTACTAAAGCTTATTCTTCTATCTGCTTCTTGTTAATTGAGCTAAGTTTATTTTTATTACAATACACACTTCATGGTAGATATATGATTAATATAGCAGGCTAAAGTGATAGTCACATTTTTAAAAGCAGATCACTATGTGATGACTTTGAAATTCCATCCTCTCCACGTGAAAAAAAAGAAAGAAAACAAATAACTTCCTCTGGGAAAAAAGTGTAAGTATTTGGAAATTCAAACCAATAGCAAAGAATATCTCCAGGGTGTCTACTGAATCAAAAATAAAAATTAGTTACTTTTAGGTAATCTTCTATCGCTTCAGCAGCAGCATTCTAAACGTGTTGTTGGCCAAGAAAGTATTCATACGAAAGTTTTATAAGTTTGCAATGAATATAATCCACTGTTCTTTAAATAGTCATGGAAAAGGAAAAGTACAATGGTAAGAAGCATAAAAATATTAAAACACTTTATAATCAGTATGTCCAATGCAATTGAAAAACTGAAGCACTCTTAAAGAGATTTAAAAACAAAATGATATTAAACACAAGCAAAAAAGAATTTACGGTAAATATTGAGATCAAAGATTTAAAACAGTAAAGGATTTAGCATAATCTTGGTATCAACACTGTTTTTTAAGTTCCTTGATTTTCAAATCTGATGATCATATGCAACAGTCCTTTTCTTCCATTAAAATTCGCTTCTCTAGCTACAATTGCTTCAACTCTGTTTTAGCATTTTTGTTTGGCCTTTGTGCATCTTCTTGTTTCCTTTTAGTAGCCAAGTCTTCCTTTCACCTGGCTGATTCACTCTAAAAATTGAACATCATATGCTGGGCTACATTCAGATCAACAATAGCCCCCTGAAAGAGAGCAGAATAAGAAAGCATATGACTAGTGAATTGGGTGAATTCCACACACCAAGAGCACAAATGAGTTATCCAGTTCCATAATTCTTCAAACATACCTAAAAAAATTGTTCAGAAAATAGAAAAACTTGGCTTTGGTTCAGAATGAAAAAAAGTTTTACAAAATACAGTTTATTATTTGCATAAATGGTGCAATAATTTGCTTCATTAAATTTGTAACAAACACAATGCTCTAGAACTGTTTAAATTATAAAAAAATATTTCAAGATTATCAGTTGCCATAAACTTTCAAATTTGACTCTCAACTTTTAAAGTTAGATAATGAACTATAACGATAGATTTAATTTGCTTGCTGACATTAAACAATAAAGCTACTTGGAAGCGATGTAACTGAATTATGAAGAGATCTCTGCACAAGTGATTTTTTTCTTGGATATTCTCGACCCAGGAAGTTCGGTTCTTGTTGTAGCAGAAGCTCCTTTCTAGCACAGCTCTTCCATGAAAACATATCAGCAACATCTTGATGAACTCGTGGAACTGCTTGCTGTAGCATGATTGAACACCATTATGCTAAGAGCAACATCCAATCTGTCTTCCTTCCAGTTGAGATTTTGGAAAATGTAGTTTTTTTTTTCACTTCACAATAGCAGAATTTCTTATAATCCTGCATTATGGTGTCACCTTCTGCAGGCAGCAATACTTGCTTATGGTTTAACAATTGCTTGATTGCAATTTTGGCTCAGTTTTTCCTTACTATAGTTAAAAGCAGTAGAGCAGCACTGCAGATGAAAGACATGATGCACCCAAGACAAAAGTCTTCTTTTTTGAAGATTTGTTACAATATAAACTTCTTGCAATCTTCCATGAAGCACAACGAATCAACTGGTTTTAGCTGCTTCAGTAAACAACTTGCACCAAAGCCAATGCCATTATTTTCAGGTTTTTTTATGTCTTTGGACTGAAAATGTATTTCACTAATCCTTTAATGGTTGACACTGTTTCAATTACTTCTCTCTTTACAAATGCTATAAAATTTTTCATTAGGAGAAATACTTCAGCATATAAAAATGGACAAAGAGGACTATTTGACTGTAAATTAGTTAGAAAGTCTTCCAAAATTCTAACATAGAAACATGGAGTTTTGCAGGCATTTCTGATTACTGAAAAATAATGCAAAGCAACTAAGGATTTCTCAACAAATCTCTTCCGGTGATGTAGCATTTCTAAGCATCTTTCTATAGCTTGAGAATTCTCTGTCCATCTAACAGGACAGAACTTTTTTGGAAATTTATTCAAACCTTTCAGATGGATATATGAAACTCAACTTGGACGATTCTTAAAAAGCTTATATAGGGATGTCAAAAACTCATCAATTTCCTAGCTTGTCTTCTTTAGGGTATTTTTATAGGCTCCATTGATTATATGAATTGAACAAGTCCTAATGTCAATTATTTCTCTTCCAGAAGTTAAGGTATTCCTTATGTGATTTCTGAGATCAAACAATAACTTCAAATTAACATTCAGGCCATCTGTTGACATCTGTATTATCTTGTCAAGTGAAAGACAATTTTCCTCAAAGGAATTAACAAGGTTTTCTAAAATATATGATGCAGTTGACTTTACTAAAAACATGGAATTCAAGCATTTTGTTACCACTAGACCAGCATTACCATCCTAGCAATCAGCTATTATATCCATCCCTTGCTTTTGAGCAACATCATTCAGGCTTTCATCAACAGTAGAGGTGCAAAAAAACGGACTTATGCTTATACTTCTTAAAAGCAGACCATGAAAATGAGATTCTGTACCACATAGAACACCATATGCCAATTTGTCTTTTTATATGCCTATTTGTTCTTTTAGAAGCTTCATCTTTTGTGCTATTAGACTGTCTGGAAATCTCTAGTCAGAAACAAATAAATTGCAGTAGCAGCAGCAAGTATTGACATATTTGATGTTACGGTGTGAGCTGACCAAAGAATTTCTGCTTTTGTTACATTGCTAGAACTCAGATAATTATTCAGCATATTGCCACTGGGGCTACCTGTACTTGCACATGGTACAGATTTTGCTTCCATTGAACAATTGGATACGGTGATGGATGTAAACGTTTGTATCTGAAGGATGTCACCTTCTGAAGATGAATATCCGTCTTACATTGTAATGTAAATTAGTTTGTGCACCTGATGTGATTCTCTGGGATAATGTGTGTTATTTTCCTTTTGCATGTAAATGGATATTATATACTTCTGACCTTACAGTATCACATTTTTTTCCTGCACAAATTACAGTAAATATCATGCTTCTGTCCTTCTACAGGTCTAAATAGAACTTACTTCTATCTTGTTCCAAACAAGAGTTTTGAAACAAATTTTTTCCCAACATGTCAGCTGAAGATAGATAATCATTAAAAATACCCAACTAAAACTTGCCCCAACTAGATGCAATGACACATTCACATTTCAGCCCCAAAACACTCAAACTGGTGGTAACTTCACTTTTATTCATGCATATAACCTCTTTTATCATGTGTATTTCTCATTACCTAGAGTGTACTAACATGTGTTTACATTCAATTTCATTTGTTTCTCATTCTTTTTATTGTCTAGCACAGTTGGTAGATGCCTTGGCAGATACTCTCGCTCTTAAAGCACTCTTTACACAATTTAAAGAAGTTTCGTTATAATGAAGTTCTAATTGCATTTGAAGTTCATAAATCCATTATGTTTTTTGTTGATAAAAGGGTCATGAATAACTTCTGGTACTATCAGTGGCAACTGGTGCCTAAAATGACAGGGGGTTCATTACTTTTACTACATTATGCCATTTATCTTTCCAAATAATTTGACTTTCTAAATTATTTCAAATGTTTCTGTAGTTCTAAAATTACCTTAAAATGAGCCTGGCGACATTCATAGAGTTGAATCTCCTGTAGAGATATATTTATACAGAAAGTCCATCCTCCTTTCCTTTTTCGTGGCGTATCCGTCTATAACCCTTTCGTTGAAATCTGGAAGCCTGTGGATCATTTCCTTTTTAATAGATAGCATGGCAAGAGCAGACAGCCTATCTTCATCCATGGTGACTAAGAAACGTTTTGATCCACGACAAAATGGAGCAAGACCTCTCTCCTTCACACGTCATTGGGATAGTAGCTACTAATTTCAATCATTTCATAACATCACCAAAGGGTTCTCGCAGGTTATTTTCAATTAAAAACTTCAGAAGGGCTATTGCACTTTTCCTTTCTTGAAAATCATTTCGAGAATAAATGATCTGTAGTCCTATTTTTAACCTGGCTTTATTTAAAAATGGATAGGGCTGCACAACAATGGACAGAAATGTTTCAGGAAATTTATTTTTCAGTGAAGGGAAGAAGTGTTAATAAAGTAAATTAGAGACCAATAGGTGGCTGGAGAATTCAAACCTCTGTTTGCTGCTGAATTATTATGTCACATATTTCCTTTGCTGCTATATTCGTTACTATATACATATCATCGCATCTTCTTTTTGCTATATTTGGTTCTTCCTCCATTTGATATTATCAACGTTGTCTCTAATTTTCAAAATTTAATTTTCAAATGGTGCTATTCTTGCTTTATTGAGATGGAATCAGTGGTGCACTTTTGTAATTGGTTGTACAAGATATCTAGCTAGGACAAACCAAAAGCAAAATTTTAACTGTTGCAGTTTCAACCTTAGACCATATGTTTGATTCACAGTTGTCTGTTTGCTGGTATCCTCTATTTGTTGGAGACATTCTAGAATGGCCTGTTTATTCTCATGAACTGTAAGAACTGTTGTTGATTTAAAAGTTCCATTTTGTGGGACTCTTCGTTTCACAATTGCATCTAGAATCATTCACCTCAAAGAGGTGAACGAAAGAAGAATATTAGTACCTCTGTAATAGTACTGGAAAAAAAAGTTTTACTTGTTTATTTTGACTTGCAGCTTGGGTAACAATAAGTTTAGTTGGTGTGCATAACAATGCACATAATACACAAAATGATACTCTTCTTACAATTGTTTGGACCCCTGCATGTTGGCCGTGCATAACGTTAGCAACATCACAGCTTTGAGATTACTTTTTCTTTCTGCTCTAGGATAACATCAGCTAGGACATTTTTAATGCAAGCTGCTATGGAGGAAGCGTCGTTACAGGCTCTCTAGTAGATAAATGTTACAACTATCTGAAATGTAGAAGCCACATCAGAAGTTTCATGTGCTATTACAGTCACAAAATCTGCCTTAGCTATTTCGGCATTAATTTCCTCATGACACACATGTAACATACACTCTGGTAAATAATTTTGTATATCCTTGGACTATGGCATTCTTCATGTGTTATTTTACAATTGCTTCTAAAGCTGAAATGAAATGAATATTCCAGGTTTGTTAGATTCTGTTGTTTCATCATGTCCACATAAGGCAAGTTCAAATTCACCGCACAACTTAATAAAATCAATTCTTTTGGAAAGAACATAGCTATTTTTCCTTACGTTGCCATTGTGTCTTTCTATATTCTGTCTGAAAGCTGAGCTAAGCTGTTGCCTAATTTCTGTTTTTCCAAGGACATATAAATCTAAATAAGCATTCTGATGTTCAGTAGATTTCTCATGCTTCTTAACTTTCTGTGTTAAATTACTTACATCTGACATGCCAGTGCATGGTTTGCTTGTATCTATACCCTTAGCAAGCACGGAAAAGAAAATAGCTTATTTGTAGAAATGCAGCCGCAAATCCAACTATATATATATATATATATATTTACATTAAAAGGCCTGAAAAATTAGCTCAGATGGTTTGAACTTGTTTTAATTTGAATTGAGGTATTGGCCTGCCCAACTTCTTTATTGTTCATTTCTCTTCCAAGCTTAAAGCTGAGAAATTTATTTGTAAGATATAAACGCTATTCATTGTTCTTTGAAAACAAACTTTAAGAACAGATGAATAAGCATATGAACACTAAAGCACAAGTAAATAATTGAATACACTGTTGTTACGATTGTAAGAAAATCACTCCATTACAATGAAAACACACGTGCTAATTGCTCTGGCTGTGGGCTGCATTTCAGATCAATTCGTGTGTTTCCACCAGAGTCCGACTTACAGTTATGCTGGTTCTTCCACCAGCTAAAACTTACATATTTCTAGCGACGTTTCTCTTGCCCCTCCCTACTGAAGGAACAACACAAAGCTTATTCTCAGAGGTTCAGAAGAGAAATTGAACCTTGGCAATGCTTTGGCACATATGCATGTTATCTCAATGACTTACGTTTATCATATACAATAAAAATACATTGAAAATACAAGTAAAATGATCTAATATGAGAAATAATGTGCAAATTATAAATGTATTAAACAATCAACTTTTTTCCATGGGTTCAATGAACCACTGAACACATAGGACGCACTGCCCCTGGGTACTATCATTGCCAACTGCTTACTTAATCGAAATCTCTCGTAGAATTCTCAGTTATTTCAATTATAAAATAACATGGTGATTACTTAGCTTAAACCTCAGTTTAGTACAATTTCAGCCAAGGCACAGCTCAGCTTATCGTAAGCTTAAACCGTGAAACCAGGTATACTTTTGCACTGTATACTACATAATAATACTATCTGCCTCAATCACATGTACATGGCATAGAATGTTGGAAGGCATTTTCTATGCAATTCCTTTGATGCCCATGTTTTGGCCTATTAAAGAATGTTGGTGGAACAAATCTATATTTATAAAATAGACATAATGAAAGGAACACAATGGTGATTGGCAGATTCTTGATGTTGCCATTATGACGTGATATGCATTAAAGTGCAACCACAACAAGCACGGTGGTAACCAAACAGCAAATGATAAAATGTACATGACGAATGTTACACAAGAGTGATTGGTGAATTCTTCTTAATGCTGAAAATTCATATTGCCATTATGACATGACGGATATTACAGGCAGCCACAACAAGCATGGTGGTAACCAAACAGCAAATGATAAAATGTACATGACGAATGTTACACAAGAGTGATTGGTGAATTCTTCTTAATGTTGACAATTCATATTGCCATTATGACATGACGGATATTACAGGCACCCACAACAAGCATGGTGGTAACCAAACAGCAAATGATAAAATGTACATGACGAATGTTACACAAGAGTGATTGGTGAATTCTTCTTAATGTTGACAATTCATATTGCCATTATGACATGACGGATATTACAGGCAGCCACAACAAGCATGGTGGTAACCAAACAGCAAATGATAAAATGTACATGACGAATGTTACACAAGAGTGATTGGTGAATTCTTCTTAATGTTGAAAATTCATATTGCCATTATGACATGACGGATATTACAGGCAGCCACAACAAGCATGGTGGTAACCAAACAGCAAATGATAAAATGTACATGACGAATGTTACACATGAGTGATTGGTGAATTCTTCTTAATGTTGAAAATTCATATTGCCATTATGACATGACGGATATTACAGGCACCCACAACAAGCACGGTGATAACCAAACAGCAAATGATAAAATGTACATGACGAATGTTACACAAGAGTGATTGGTGAATTCTTCTTAATGTTGAAAATTCATATTGCCATTATGACATGACGGATATTACAGGCAGCCACAACAAGCATGGTGGTAACCAAACAGCAAATGATAAAATGTACATGACGAATGTTACACAAGAGTGATTGGTGAATTCTTCTTAATGCTGACAATTCATATTGCCATTATGACATGACGGATATTACAGGCAGCCACAACAAGCATGGTGGTAACCAAACAGCAAATGATAAAATGTACATGACGAATGTTACACAAGAGTGATTGGTGAATTCTTCTTAATGCTGAAAATTCATATTGCCATTATGACATGACGGATATTACAGGCAGCCACAGTAGATTGATCGTCATCTGTGATCTTGGCACGCCAAGTATTTCCATAACCAACAGGTTTAAATTAGTTACATTTTCATTACTTTAGTTACTGGTGGATAACTCTGATTTTGGAAATAATTTATTCCACATAAATCGGGTGCTTTAATATGATTTACATTTTTTGTGCAGTAAGATTTTGCAGATCTCTCAACAGTTTACCAGTTATACAAGCCATTCATAATGAAGAAGAGTTCACAGGCTATTCCCAAAAAATTCAAGATTTTATTTGTCATACAAACATAAACATATGGTATTTTAATCAAAATCATTACGAGCCATTTTGAGTAAATAAAATAATGAACATTTTATCCACGTGACGGGTATAGAGAGAGAGATGCACGCGCATACACACAATTTCCTAAAAATGCATTTTTTAGATTAAGCAAGTCTCAAAATGTGTATTTACAGTGAAATTTTGATACTGAATTTTTTGTGTACTACAATATTTCCACTTTTATTTTCCCCTTTACTTTTTCTACCACGTACATAGTAGGTGGAGAAGATAATTCCAACCAAAAATTTGACATCAAGATTTCACCAGAAATGCGTGTTTTGAGGTCCCTTGAATTCAAATAAAGCAATTTTTAGAAAAATTTTTGTATGTGTGGCTGTATGTCTGTGAACAACATGACACAAAAATGAAAAGTCGGATAAGTAGCAAACTTAGTATTTAAGTTCAATATCTTTCAAGCATGTGACATGAAGATTTTCAAGACAATCCCCCACCCCAATTACCCTTTACATGAAACATTTTTCGAAAATGTTGATTTTTTAAAAAAATGGTGAACAATTTGGATTAAAATACCATACATTAAAGATATTTACATGACAAAGTGTATATCTTGAATTTTCTGGGAATAGCCACTTGATTCGAAAGGAATTCTGTATAATCTTGTATAACTGGTAAACATTAACCGATAGACAAAAACATACTACACACAAACTGTAGATCTCTTTAAAACACACAATTTATTTCAAATAACTTCTTTTTTGGCATCAGTCATTTCTGAGATATCCATTATTAAGGGTTCAAATTGATCAATACTTTGTCATTCCTTTCGATACTCAGTTGTTTTTCGCAATTGCATGCAAAGAGCATGGCATTTTAAGGCAGCTTATAGTGTCCACTTCTAAAACATTTGACTATTGCTATTCCCTTTTGTATCTATATTGAAATGTGTAATGCAATTATTTCCTGAAAAGTTTATTTCCAATAAAATGAAGCAGATATGAAAAAACTTTCATAGGAATAATTTGTGTAAGTCATAGAAGGTAAGGAAAGTTATGTGAATGGAACATCAGATGTTTTTTAAAGAAAGGGAGAGCAATAAATGCTCTATGCACTGTGATCATTTATGATCTATTAGGCTTCACTTCATTTAATCACCTAAGATCTATCTTTGTCTCCTTCACAAAGTCTGCAAGTGTCTTAGTAGGTACTTCTTGATATCCTTGCACTTGCATGATTTCCTGATTTAAGTATTTAACTCTAAGTCTGTGAGAGCTTCACAGTCACATGGCAAATGAGATACTGTTTCATTTGCTCTCCTGCACTTGATAAACTGCTTTGCCAGTAGAGAAAGTAGAAACTTTGAGAAAAGAAATGTAAGCAACTTGAATATTTTTATAACACTTTTAACAAAAACTTATTTCTTTACATTAGTTACATTTAAATTATTTAAATGAATCATAAAATGCAAAATTCTGAGAGGGTAAAGTGGAAAAGTTCATTTCTGTGACATACATAACACCAGATCTAACTTTAGTATTTTTTTAACCCTGTTTAGATTGAAACTAGAATGGAGCTAGTGGTTAGATAGGTTACTGGTGCTTATACATAATTCCTTTTGTAAAATGCAAGTAGTTTTTTATAACAATCGTAATTTTTCCCTTTTGATTTTCTGCTTCACTAACATAATAAATGTAAGGAAAATAATGCAAAGTAATGAAAGCTAACCTAATAAAAAAGTTAATTATAACGTAACACAAAATATAAGCAAGTTGTTTACCAAAACTGCCATGGTAATTGCATTTTGCAGTTATTGTAAAAGTCGTTACATTTTTATATAAATACATATTTTTAATTAAAATACACAAAATACACATTTTTATGTATTGCCTGATGATTCTTGTTCTCTTGTATGCTCTCCAACATCTCATCTGGTTCATCGGCAACTAGAAAAAGTAAATTGATATTCTATTATGATTCAAGTTTTAATAACAAACGTATTGGTGATGAAAGCATTTGGGAATGTAAAAAAATAAAATGATCTTTCTTGTTTGATATATTTACTTTCTACTACAATATACCTGCATTCCCAGTTCACAATCTTCCTCATACAGGTTCATCACAAAGGAACACTCTTGTCAACAAGGAAATTGTACAGGGTGAGATAGGCATTGATGATGGAAGCTGTATGGGTGGGGTGGAGTACAGTGAAGAACTCCTTGGATTTTCCTTTGAGCACACATATGCAACATTCCATACAGTTTTTTTTACTCTGCTGCTGTTGTAGCATTCCTTGGGTGTCCAATGCTGAATTTGCAGCACAGGAGTTAGCAGTCATGGCTGATTTGAACAACCAGAGTCTCTTTAAACAAAATTTTGAATTAGTTATTCAGAAAAAAATAAAAGCTAAATATTGATCTAATTAGTGTATGTGAAATTTCAGTACTGGTGTTTGCTGATAAGCCAAGAGCTTTCATGTATCAAGATGATATTTTATTCTACTCATTGTCGATACTGCTGTATCATGGATGGAGCATTCAAGGACAGGATTCTTAAATTTGCGTCACAGTATGAAAACATTAAATAAAACCATCTATGTTACTCACTTTAAATGCTCACCTTTATTTGTAACAGAAATGACATCAGCAACATTATATGTATATTTTTCTGCATCAACAAACTGCACTAAATATATCTACATACATAGAAATAATAGATTTTATGTATTCTTTTCTCTAAGAAAAAATAAAAGAACCGTGTTACAGAAATGACAAAAAATGGACACAGTAAAACGTTCATTATTAGAGCACTAATAGTTCAGAGTATCAAACAGTAAAAACATGCATTCAAGGTGAAAAATGTGAAAAGCTAGAAAGCAGTTGCTGCAGAGGTTTCAGCAGCACAGGGTAGAAAGCATTCGCATCAGTGTAACAATATTTGTGAAAAAGCAAACAAACTGGCAGCCGGGCTCAGTATTGAAGATTTTCATGTGCCATCAGGCTGGCTAAATAAATTTTAGATTAGACATGGCATCAGCAGTAAGAGCATGTGTGGTGAAAGTAAAAGTGTTGACATTAATACTGTACAGAGTGGAAAGGAAACCATGTGAAGGAAGTAATAAGTGCATATGATCTCAAAGGCATATTCAGCAAACATGAAACAGATCTTTTTTAAATGTGATGTCTAACCACATAATGGCATTCAAAGGTGAAAACTGCCTGATGGGAAGTGTAGTAAAGGATGCCTAAGAGTGTTGCTATGTGTGAACAGTGATAGAAGTGGAAAAGCTACCTTCACTAATTTTGGGAAAATTACCAAAGCCTTGTTGGTTTAAATAAATTGAGTTTTATTTATGGACACTCTTTAGCTACTGTGGTCCTTAGCGTTCCATTCCATATTGGGCATGAAAGACCGGTAATTTTGCTCAGAGGTCTCTTTATCAGGCTTGAGGTTCTTTTACGTGCCGTAAATCTACAACAAATCTTCGGAAGGGAAGTAAAGCCGCTGGTGTAATTTTGCTCAGAGGTCTCTTTATCAGGCTTGAGGTTCTTTTACGTGCCGTAAATCTACAACAAATCTTCGGAAGGGAAGTAAAGCCGCTGGTGTAATTTTACTCAGAGGTCTGTTTATCAGGCTTGAGGTTCTTTTACGTGCCGTAAATCTACAACAAATCTTTGGAAGGGAAGTAAAGCCGCTGGTGTAATTTTACTCAGAGGTCTGTTTATCAGGCTTGAGGTTCTTTTACGTGCCGTAAATCTACAACAAATCTTTGGAAGGGAAGTAAAGCCGCTGGTGTAATTTTGCTCAGAGGTCTCTTTATCAGGCTTGAGGTTCTTTTACGTGCCGTAAATCTACAACAAATCTTTGAAAGGGAAGTAAAGCCGCTGGTGTAATTTTGCTCAGAGGTCTCTTTATCAGGCTTGAGGTTCTTTTACGTGCTGTAAATCTACAACAAATCTTTGGAAGGGAAGTAAAGTCGGTGGTCCCGGAACTAGAGGGTACCACTAGTCCAAGGAGGATGACGTTGTTGGTTAATACATTTCCTAACAAGTATGCTAACAATAAGAAATCACGGATCACCATGATTTGAAGACTGGCTGAGAAGCATAGATTCAAAAATGGGCACAAAAGGTAGGAAGACGCTTCTGTTTGTAGACAGATGCAAAGTACATCCTCTGAATACATTGTGCCTGAGAAATGCGACCCCTGCAAATTGCACAAGTGAGCTGCAACCACTGGACTGTAGAATTATACATCATTTTAAGCCGTATTATCACAAGATGATGGTACAACATTCCATCTGCTGTATACATGCTGGAAAGAAGGAAAAACTGAAAATTCACATTTTGCAGGCAAGATTTCTTAGACTTTTAAGCTTATTGCAGTAGTCATGTCATCTGATTTTGGCAGTATAAATTCATCTTGTGCTTTCTATGACTAATTACATCCCATTATTTATTCTTGTAAAATACAGTAAAACCTCATTAACATGAACACACGTTAAGAAGAACACTCTGTTAACATGAACAAAAATTTCGTCCAGCAGGGATGTATATTGTTTCTTACAAAAAGTTTTATCAGTTAATGCAAATTTTGGTTACCACAAACTATGAACTTTTTTTGTCCCTTGAAACAGTAAATCTCATTTTACATGAACCTCTAAAGTTTTTCATATTGTTCTTTCCTGCTGTTCCTCCACTATGTAAACCTTTACATATTAATTTCTCAGTTATTTAGGTGCTTGGGCCAGGAGTAATTGAATTAATAATAATTGTCGACAATCACTAGCATCGTGCCACCAACAATCAGGTTATACATATTTTGTTTGTTCAAACATAACCAATATGATTTCATCATATGTAGCATCAAAACTTGCAAACAGTAAGACACTAAGCAGACAAGCATGGACCTGCAAACAAAATTAAAAATCATAGAGGAAGTAGATTGTGGTGCACTGCAGTAAACAACTATTTTATTGCTGAAGAGCATGGAATTGCCAAGTCTACCTTATCTACAATAATTAAAGATTCTTAATGGAGCTGCATCTGGTTCTGGGAACAAATCTAAGCAACTTCGTAGTGCTAAGTACGAAGACATCGAAACATTACTTCTAGAATGTTTCAACCACATGCGCACTTCTAATGCACCTTTAGTGGACCTGTAATTCAGTCAAAAGCAAGTAATATTGCCAAACGTTTACACATTCAAGATTTTAGATGTTCTGTCGGTTGGCTATACCAGTTTAAAAAAAAACACTTAATTTCGTCATTAGTGATTTATGGTGAAGCATTAAAAGTTGATGATGGAGCAAACAATTACTTGCATGAATTTGAGACCGAGTGTGAGAAAATGATGCATTATGTGATGTGTTCAACATGGATGAAACTGAACTTTTTTACAATCTTTTTCCAAGCTGTACCCTCAGAATAAAAGGTGACAAGTTGAGGCAGTATTTTTAACACTTAAATAATTTCAGTGTAATTATATAACAATATAAACTCAATAACAGCCCGCATTAAAGCAATATGTGTATTTCAAGATATAAAAAGTGTATATTACAGTCATTGTATATGTTTATATTATTGTATACATGTAATAATGTTATGTGAATGTATTACGTAATTTAATAATGTAGGAGCTGTGAGAATAATAGGTTAAAAGTTGCTAACAATGAGGTAACAATGAAGTAACCTTGAGGCAATAATGAGTAAGAAAGTGTAATAATGCTACTAGTCATTCTTGGAGTAACAATAATGTAATTTTAGAGACAGTTCATAAAATAGCCAATCAACAACCAGAAAAAGCTTTAGTTAAATGAAGGTATTCTATTGGACTAGGATTAGCCAATCAGAGACTTGAAATACAGAAATTTACAAATTTAAGCGGTTGAAATCAAGTCAATTGCTTGTAGACAGTGGTCATAACTGGACGCGTTGGTTGTAGACAGACGCGAGATGCGTCCTCAAGAAATTTAATACATATTCGTGTGAGACGAAAATAGTTTACATGTTAAAAAGTGCAAGTAATTAATAAAAGAATCTCACAGCTCTCTATATAAGTGAAGTGTTATTTAAATTGTGTCAAGAATTAATAAAAAAAGGAGTGAATTAAAAATTATAATTTGTGTAAGTCTACATTCTTCAGCCACACTATGCCCGGCTAAGAGAAACATGTCTCTAAAAATAATACTGACACAGCTGAGGTAAACATTCATATATAATATTTAAAGAAACAGTCAAATTACAAAGTTAATATTTTTTAAACATTTGGGGCGAAGGCTACTGGAAAGCGGGTACTATATGCGTGGTTGCAACAAATTTCAAGTTTGGCTCCCCAACAATACAACTCCTACTTCAAAGTGTCATGCTGGAGCATGCAGTAAACAATGCCTAACTGTTGTCCTTTTATGTAATGCAGACAGCAGTCTGTAGGTGATTGGTAAGTTCACATTGTTTTAAAAACACAAACATGGATACTCTCAGCATAAGAAAGCTTGGATTGACAGTTCAACATTTCGTAAGTGGCTTCTGGTAGTTGCTCAAAATAGAAATATTCTTCTAACAATCGACAGGTTCCCCTCAAATGCGACAAGACATTTGGATCAGAAATTGTGAGAGCTGCTGTAAACAACACAGCCACCCCAAGTTGCAATGACTGAGAATGTGTATCTTCACAGCACATAGTGACAACGGTGAGTTAAGTGATGACATTGCAAACCCTGGAGTTATTTTGAGGAATTTGTTAGCGCAGATGATGATGTTGCAATAGACAAGCAGTTGCATGTGAAGTGCAACAACCGTCATCAGAAGAAGATGAGGAGGACTGTCATTCCATCATCTGCCAGGAAGTGTGTGTGTCCGAATAGCATAACTCAGAAACGAAAAGTCGGTTAAATACCCAACTTAGTATTTCAGTTCAGCATCTTCCAAAGAAGAGAGAAAAACATTTTTAAGAAAATTCCACCACCCCAAACTACCCTTTATATGGAAAACTTTTCTAAAATTTTTATTTTTTCAAAAATGGATCTAACATTTTGATTAAAATACAACAAGTTTAAGTCATTTTTATGACAAATAAAATGTATATCTTGAATTTTCTGGGAATAGTTTCTGAAGTCCTCTTCATTCTGAATGACTTTTGCATAACCGGTAAACCATAAGAGATAGACAAAATCTTACTACACAAAAAATGTAGGTCCCGTTAAAGCACACAATTTATGCCAAATACTTCTTTTTGTGAAGTTAACCATTTCCGAGTTATTCCTTGTAATTCATTTCAATATTAAAATACTTATACTTTTTCTCAAATGTCAAGTCTTCTTTCTTTTTTCTTTCTTTCTCTGTACAAGCAAAGAGAACAGTATTTCAAAATTATCACACAGCGGCCAGCTCTTAAAAGATTTTACTTTTGTTTAAGTCTACTGTATTCCCTATTCCCATTGTATCTACGTACAAGGAAATATCTGATAAAAACATTTCTACAAATGTTTATCTTGATTAATGCGAAGTGAATAGAAGAGTAAGGTTTTTTAAAATTAGTTTGAAGAATGGATGGATAAAACCATGTGAGTGTAACACATCAGGCTTTTTTTTTAATAAACTTATACACATTCTTTATAACTTCTCTTGCCTGAGGCTGCAGCACTTTATTTCCTAATTTACCAATCACAACCATGAATGCCAACACAAGAAATAATTACTTCCCACTTTTTCACTACACACTGAAGGTGATGACAGATAGCCTGCGACTAACTAACACATCTCTATAAAACAAAAGAACTCTTCCAAAAAAATAGTGTCTATCTTTCTGCATCTGTCAAGACATATGAAAACCACTGCACCCATTGTCTAGCATAACCTAAACCTAACTGTAGTTCTAAAGAAATTCTTGCTTGAAGTATAAAAATATGTGTTTTGGGTAATGATAAACTTATTTTAGGTACCACTTATTTTGACAAAATGATGATTTTTGCATCTATAAGGCTATGTTAGCAATAAATTAAATTAGGTAATCTATTGGGTTACACTAATATTAGCATAGATACCATCAGTGTTACTCCTATTTCTATAGTATCTTTCGATTTCTTGGTCAATGTCTTTGAAACTGCACTCAGTCATGTAACATGTCTTGTTACACAGGGTGGACCATTTAAGTTGAGACTGTACAATATCTCCAAAACTAAGCATTGTAGAAAGAAATATCTTTAATAAAAGTGCTTGATTTATGGGGGAAAGTAAATGCCTTAGTCGTGATTTGTTTGGAGGATGTTATGGTAGTCATAATATCAAGCAACTTTTATTTCTTTCTATAACACTTAGTTTTGGAGATATTATACAGTCTCAACTTAAATGGTCCACCCTGTATAATTCAATGAATACAATATGTTACTTTCATTCTAATTAAATGATTTACCTTCAGAAATGCTGGTATTGTGGGCATGAGCTTGCAGATGAGGCTTAAGCTTCTCAATTAGTCAGTGAGCCACTTCCTTACCAAACCAAAGCAGTGTTTTAAAATTCCCGTCCAAAATAGAAAATGGGTCAGTGTTGTCCCTGAGCTACTTGTGTACAGTTCTATGTTGCAAGCTGTAGAAATGATTACCCAGATTAAACAGTATATTCCATAAAATGCTCATTCACCTTAATCTGGCAAGAGTTAGATTATAATTCTCTTGGTAAATATTCCAATCTCCATAAGCAAGAAACCTGAATGACTGCAAAAATTTATTCTTGAAATTTAATTTTTCAGATCTTTGCGAAGTTCTTACCTCAATTTATGCTTCTCTTCTCTCTCAAGTTCATCCAAGAGTATAACTAACACAGAATCCATCTTAAAAAAAACTTTATAACAGCTTAACAACCTTTTAACAGAACCTTGTGAGTGGTAGCTACAATTGAACTACTTTTCATTATATAACAATAACATTAAGAGTTACAGCTCTTAGCTACTAGTTAGTTGTAATGATAAGCTTAGAGAATAGATGTGGTTGACCAGGCACTAGAGTTGCATGAGTAGACTGCTTTGACAGCTTCACCACATGGTCGGAGATTTATGCACTTCTTTCCTTATAAATTGCAATGCATCTAATTAATAAAAGACTAATTTGTTGTGAACTGAAAAAGTAATCAAACATCCAGTGAACACTGGAAGTAATATTACACATACAATTAGAAAAATGTAGTATTTCATGCAGTAAAACTATCCCAGCTCCAAAATCTTCACAGTTGATGGGATGGAGGAAAAAAAGTATATATCTATTACACAATGAGTGATTATAAACATTGCTTACAAATTTAAGGCACTTATACAGAGATTGAAATACAACTGCTTTAGTAAAAGGAACTTGTGGTCCAGAATATAATCCTGAATTAGTAAAAGCTTGAGAATATGAGGAACAACATTGCGGATGTAAAGTTTATTTTGCAATGAGGTACTGGGTTCAATCGTTGGAGATGTTCATATTGTTAAGCTACAGCAGTACTTGTGTATCTTTTTCTGTCACATGTGCTTGTCATTCATGTGCTCTGAGACAAGTGGGTTGTTTGCGCTGCAGTAGTAGTTTTATACTATGGCATTTGTAGGTAACGGCTGTGTTTGTGATATTCATGAAATTGAACATTACACATTTTCAGAACTGTGAGACATGCATTTCAAGTATGGCAGAACCATTCCTACAGGCTGTCCAATATCTGAACACATCTACTACATCTCAATGGAAGAATAGACACATGTCCCATCATCCATACCATGGCAACTTCCCAAAGAAGTTCATGGCTTGTCTTCCATGATAATCAGCTGCACCCCTATATTCCACAAAGAGTTCAGAGTTTTATTCTGGATGATTTCTCACGAGTTCAGTTTTGTGAATGGATTGTTGACCATTGTCAGAATGAGTCCAATTTTCTAAGCAATGTGTTGTTTGCAGATGCACAGTTCACAAGAGATGTTCTTTAGCCATGTCTGGGCACAGCACAATCGAATACCACCAGAGACATAATTTTTCAGGGAAAGAATGGGCCAGCACTATCAGTGATCACGTGGCCAGACCATATCTCCTGCCATCACATTTGAATGGGGATGATGTGCAGGGTCTTCCTGTAAGCAGTTCTTCCAGAACTGATAAAGGATGTACCAGTTATTGTGTGTTGTCAGATGTGAATGCAACTTGAAGGAGCACCCTCACACTTTTCTCTTGAACTATGTGACATACTAAATGAGTCACATCAAACTGGACAAAGTTCAGACCTCAGTTTTTCAAATTTTTGTAAGCCTTTCATAAGTAAATTAAAGATACCCCCATATTTTTGTTTTGGTCATACTTCACTATTTTGTGCAACATCAAAATTGTGGAAAGAGCATGTACACTAACATATACAAATGCTCATTTCTTATAACATGTGAAATTCAAACAAATTTTATTTTATAGCTTAAAAATTGTACTTTCAGGTTAAAATATTCACTTTCTGTTAAAACATCTATTCACTACACATTACACTGCAATAATTACATAAACAATCATTTTCATGTAGTTCATACTAATTTTATTATAATTTTGAAACACCAGTACGATCTCCATTAATCCTCTTTATGGATGAAGAATTCCAGGTCAGGACAATAATAAATGATGGAGCAAGGAATTTTTCTAAATAAATGCATGCCTAGCTATCCCATGACTTCGGCTTAACTCAGCATGGGACAGAGTATGCTCCTGTTCACAAGCATTAATCAAAGCTGACACAACACTTCCATCATTCCGATATCGCCCTAGAAGATGCATCATACACCATCCCTCTCATTCTATTATTTATAAAATGCTTATTTACACTGCCTTTCAGTAAGAATGCATTATATCTACCATTTTGTCAATCATTCAGATAGTAGTAGCAAATGACAACATTGCCATAGCTGAGCGTGAGAAATATTTTGTTTCTGATTTGTGCAGTTAGTGTTGTCTAATTTAAATGAGTGAAACTACACAGTCCAGACATTATCAATGCTTGAATGCTTTTTAATGTAGCTATCCATGGACATAGCTACAAGAAAGAACACTTAAGGCCCATTACTTCAGCAATGCTAAACAAACCCAGGTGTAATAACAACAACTAGTTTGTGACAAAAGTCATAAGAAAATTTCATCATTGGTCAAAAGTAGTGATATACTTCCCAATTGTTCTAGTGATCAGAGTTACTTGAGAAAGAAACATGTTCAGCCACTCAGAAACTAATCTTTCACAACTCTCAGATATAGACTCAGAAAAGTTTACGATCAATGGGCAAAATGCGAAGAATAAAAAAATCATTGCAGAAAAGGTATAACCAGCAGAAATTTCAGAAGATAAAATAGATACTAGGGAAAAAGATTTTTGGCACCGAAGAAAAAGATGAAAAAACTTCCCCTGAGGAGCAGAGTAAATGCTGCAGTATAATTAATAAACTACAGGAATGTTTCTGTAATAGTGATAACACGAATGTTGGGCAGTTGGCAATGAAGCCATTCGCTCTCTTGCATTCCAGTATTTCGATGACAGATGGCTATGTTGATCAAAAGCTAGGCATTGGAGTAGGTGGTTTCTCCCCGTATCTTCAAGTTCACAGAAAGAGCTACGCTAATCCAGTGTGGATGCTTGTTGAGGCAGTCATGGCCTGTTAAAAATCTAAAAACTTCTACGAAAGATTTTCTTGAAAGAGTTGTGTTACGCACATCTTCCCACTGGTACATATTCTCCTTTAATTTCTGTATTGTATGTTGATGTAATTATTTTTTTGATAGGGTGATAAGACAGTGACCAGATGATTTTCATGTAATTTTACTACATTTCTTGGCCAGAAAAATCGGGCGTTTCATTATTTGTATTCCAGTGTGCTGGTATCCACTAAAGTACTACTCTTTTATTTGAATTTTATAATTTTTCGGCATTTTGGACATTTAGGCTTTTGGCTGATGCTATGGATATTATAACTGCTTTAGAGCCAGATAATATTCCAACTCTCTTAAATTTGTTTATTTGATATAGAAGATTTTGTAAACTGAGAAGGATTGCTAAATTTTCACCATCAAAATTTGTTGAATTTAAAGTTAATCTTCTAGGAAAAGAAGAGAGTAGGCATATTACACCAGCAATAATACCACCATTATTTGGTAAGCTGGATCCGCCATGCACACATGAAGCCATTCATTAGCAGGATACTTTACATTTATTATTTCTAGTGACATTTGTTTGGAGAGGTTTCAGATTTTTTAAATTCTTAAACTGTAGATAGTGCTCAATATCAAATAGGCCTAAAGCGTTGACTTTTGTTTGTAAGTTTTCTTATAAGTATGGGAGTTTTAATTTCTGTTTGATTTCTTGAATTATTAAGAAACCTTTGTCAAGTTTTAAAGTTCACTTATGGTTTTCTTTTTTCCCAATTGTTACGGGGTAGTCTGATTAATTTTTCATATTGTATGATAGTTGCTTTTTCAATGTCAAGATTAAGTCTTGAGTTATTTGTTAACAGCTCCAGTTACTAAACATGGAATTTAGTTTTGTAGAATATTAAGTTTTTCTACATTTGCAGTTATTAATATCTCTCTACAATATCTGAAAGTTGGTTTAATATACACCTTGTAAAAAGTGTTCAAAGTTTGTGCAGTACTTCCCCATTTTTTTCTGCTGGTCGTTTTAATAGAAGTAGTTCCTTCTGTTTGTTTGCATATATTATCAATGTGTTTTCTCCATGTTAATTTTGTATAAAAAACATTACCTAAATATGTGACTTCACATGTTTCTATGTTTTCCCTTTAGTTGTAGTGACATATTTAATGGCTTCTTCCTTAATGAGAAGAGTTGATAATTTCTTTTCTGGATATTTATTTTCATCAAATTATTGAATGCTCAATTCTGTAATTTTATCAGGGGCCATGTGCTATGTTTATTAACTGCGGAAAGACTTTTGCTATTAACACGGAGATCCTTTAATTCCTTCTGATAATTTAATTGAAGGCTTAAAGGAATCCACCTGGACAAAGGCCTAGGGCCCAATCCCTCACCTTCTTGTGGTGCAGCTGATAATTTTTTTATTAAAGGCTGGTTCACAACAACCGAGAACAACAAAATTGAAATATGTGTATTTTAATGGGAGTGTTCATAATTTATGGGAAGCTTTCCTGGAGCCCAGAATAGGAAAGAAGTCTTGGTCAAGTTTTAACTTTCTCATGCTTGTCCCCAGGCATGACATAGTAGATCCATATTGTGCATATTAAACTCTTCACTGTATGAATTATTCTAGGCAGCCAAGACATGAAACAGCCCTTTCTCTAGTTGCAAGCTGGAAACGTGAAACAGGAACAAATTCTAGCATATGTGTATCCTAACCTCAGATCCTGACACATGCAGATTCATTGAGTGTTGGTTCTTCTGTAATTTGTTATATGCAACTCATATTGCCTAAAAGACAATAGCAAAATCTACAAAGAACAGCAAAAGCTCATAGGAATTAACAAAGAACAACAAACAGCTTTAATGTATGTCATTAAATAAAGGAATGCAAGCTTGGTATGACTAGAGGAATCGAAATGTAAGGATCTGCATTTAGATTATGTTCACTATATCAAATTTTGACATTGGCTAATCAGCATTATGTTGGCTGAATTGGAAGGTGAAAAAATATCATTGGTCAGTTAAAAACAAATGAAATCCCAATGCACAAAATCAACCTTCCACTTTGTGATTGATATGATCATTGATATGCATTCCCATTTTCGTTTCCATTTTTGGTTACTGTTCTCAGGTTATTGTGAACCAGCCTTAACAGAAAGGGCTCCTTTAATTCCCTCTGAAATTCGAAAGCTTAAAGGAACTGACCTGGACAAAATCATGTGATGAACTAAAGGGAGCGGCTGCTCACCAATAAGCACCGAAAAGCTTAATCAGTTACATACCTGGAATGATATTCCTTCCTTGACATATATCAGATCCCCTGTTTGACCTCTCCTGTCCAGTATTTCTTGACTCAACCCTTATTTTCTTTTACTCCGATGGTAACAGAATATTCGAGGCCTAGGGGATCATTTCATCTTCTTTCCTGTAAATACTTCCCTCTACTTAGGGTGATGTAACAGCCAATAATGGTGCTCATTCTTAAGTGGTGACAACTATATTTGAAACATTTGGATGACAGGAACGTTAAAATTCAGATTTTAACTATCATTGAGGATTGGCCATGTAGTACAATTAGGGAACACCTCAAAGCATCAAATCACATGATTAGTATTGCAAAGAAACTAGCTACAGAAAGGGGAATTTTCTCTATGTCAGAAAGCAAACCTTTTAGCTAAAGTAGAGAAAGCACTTTACACAAATGATGAAATAAGCTGCATCATGACGGAATAGAAAAATGTTGTTTAGTTAAGAGAAGGTGGACATACAGTATAAAGACAGAAGAGATTGTTGCTATAAAATTTGAACAAGATATTTGGATCTTTTAAGGACAAATATCTAAATACAAAGCTAGTTTCTCAGAATTTTGTGAACTGAGACCAAAGAACTGTGTACTTCCTGGACACAGTGGAACACATTCGGTCTGTATATGTGCTCACCAAGATAATGAAAAGTTGCTAATTGATGGCACAAACATGTAGCTGACAGCAATCTAGATCGCCCACTATAAATTACAAAGTTTTCTTTTAACAAATTATGTGTAACCACAGATTTCCTGATTATCATCTCAGAAAGTTGAGGAGCATTTTCACACATAACATTAATTCAACTATGCCTCAGCCCAAGCAATAATTATAAGTGTCAATGACTTACAGCTCAATTCTTGCATCTTTATTGTTTATGTGGTAGTTAGCAGTGTTTATATCTAATTTGAGAGAAATATTGTAACTGTATGTTAGTAAGGAAGTATACTATGAGTTCGCTGTTGTGCAGGGGGAAGATACCATGTCCGAAGCCAGACGAAATACATTAAATTTTATTACCTTGGGGGAAAAATGTGTAATAATCATAAAAAAATAGTAGCAACGGGTGAAAAGGAATGCGCTTAGTAACTGTACCAAAGACTTGTAATATTCAAAATAGCTAATAGTAGAGCTAGGAGGTACGTTTGAATTATTTAAGACAGCCAATCAGAAATATGTAAGAGTAAGGGTTCAAATATTAAACATAAGTTAGTGAAGCCACGCTAAACTCCTCAATGGAATACAGACAGTGCAAGCTTAGACATGAGGGAGATCAGATCGCTGTGAGGTGTGTTCACATACAGTACATTAACAATTACTAGTAATTATGTAGGAAAGGTGAATTAAATACCATAGCTCATTAGAAGAAGTCAATAGGTTCATAATGAACTAAATTTTATGTGCAAATGAAGTTTTGTAAATGTGTCAATAATGGACTTCTCCCATATACTGGTAATAATCAAAGAACAATATATATTAAAGACGTCATAGAAATATACTTGCCGATGTGTTATAATTTGTCAGCTTCACTTCTTTCACGCACCACCCCTATAAGATATACTTGCTCGATCACACATACTAACTAGCCACTACTTTCTTCATATTAATGATATATAATATAAAAGTCATAACCTCTAGTACAATCACTTAAATTCTGTTTGTCATTGGTATAAACAGTGGCGCTCAACAGTAACTAAAGTTAATAAGTTTAGTGGACGTTACAGTTACATAGACACAGACTGGCGCAAAGTGTCCAAAGTGGCAGATTTAATATAGTATTTACAGCAGGCTCTTGAAAATAAAACGACAGATGTAGTCAGCTACAAACAATGGGTAACTAATGACAGAATTAACTTCAGCCTAAGTTTGATGAATTCATACCAAGATAGAAGCTTTAGCTCCTCATGCATTTTATTGCTCAGCAGCAAGCTGCTTTTCTAGCAGTGAAGAGAGAAACTCACCAAGATGGTAAATGTCTTGTATTTTGTGATTTTTCCAAAAATTATACCTGTATGATTCAAGACTCAGTACATTACTCATTGGAATAAACATCAAGCCAACTTCAGCCATTTATCATTTACTACAAAGAGAATAACCAAATAAGACAAATTTGATATAATTGTTATCCACTTTTCCAATGACAAATGATACATTTTTTGCAAACTGAAATAAAAATGTGAAAAGAGCTGTATATTTTTTTCTGAAGAGGTAAGTTCTCAGTTCAAAAATAAAACAATTTTATTAATCTCTGTTTTCATGATGAAGATTCTGGTACAGCAGCATAATGACACTTTTTAGGACTTCTCACCGAAAAGGCCCTTGAGATGCAATTGGCAGGACTACCAAAATATTGGACAGCAGATATTTGTTTGAATGCACAAACAAGATCAGTTCAAATGAGCTTTTCTTTGTAACAAATGAGGATTCTAAAAATGAATGTGATATAAGAAGATAAAACTGATTAGTTGGCATAAGAACATTACATGATTTAATACCAATATCAAAATCTGAAGCACTAGTTAAAGACCTCTTTTTTACAAAGTAAGCACATCATTCTTTGAATTGCTTCAGAAGCTTACAAGCTTTAGCTAACCTTGTTACAAAGTGTATTTAAGCGAGTTTTGCTAAAAATAAGTGCATAAACAATTTAGTAAGAGGATGTATGCATAAACTGACACCATATGAGACTTACTAATGTATCAACTATAAGCACCCACACATCCATACACCACGAGAAGGTGCTCCAGCCTACAGTCCAACACAAAATCCAATCTAGCTGGATAAATTAATTTATTTTTAATGACCCATGATCTCCTTTAAAATTCAAAAAATCGGTATGAAATGCATAAAAATTGTCTTAAACACCTTAATGAAAAAACTGCATTTAATATTTGTGTTATCTTAATACAAACATTATAAAAAAGCAGGTTTTATAACCTTGTAACTATGCTGAAGTTTAATTACGTCTGATCAATATGAGTGGAGATGAATGCATTCGTACACTTCAGTATGCACGCAAATATGTAAATTTTTATTTTAGTAACTGTAAGATAAACACATTTTCAATCGCTTCATTAAAAAAGTTATAAAAATTATATCTTGATGGTTAAATTTTCTCAGAATTTGTCTAGTTTGAGGTGGAATGATTCAAATGGCACAAAGCACAGACAATGGTTCAAAAGGGAAGGTTCGATTGCTCCCCTAATCTGATACTTCTTGATTCCTTCTTCTGGAGGCATATCAAATGCCTCATATATGTGACACCAGTTCCCAAACAAAAATCACTTCTTGCAGAATAGTTTCAGCACCTGATGAGGTTCCTGAGAATGTAGGAGAGTGTACCAGAATTAGACAATGTTATACTAGTATTAAACTCTGGTGGTCTCCAATTTCAACACCTTTCGTAAAGTAAAACTGCTAAGTAAATATGATTGTTGCTTAACCTAAAAGTGTGTACATAACAAATCGTTTGGTTCCTGGCATTCCCAAGGTTGCACTGACTCAGGATTGCTTCCTAGATTATTCCATTTGTGAAGACTATCCATTGTATTTCCACGCCTCTATAAGTTCCTTAAGCTTGTGTGCAACATTTTAAATCACCTATGTATGTATATAATTTTTTATTTTCTTTCTCTTTCCTTCTACCCTCCACAAAGTCTGATAAGTCTTAATGTGAATACAATTCAGTGTTTAAAATAATAAAACTAATTCATCAAGAAAAAAAAACATGATTTTCAAAAACCAGCATTCATTTCAAAATTCAAAGCATGGTCATAGAAGGTATACCAGCTTTTAAAAAAGCATGGGGAGGGGCTACCACATGTCATATGATATTATGAATACAACTGAAACATTCTTTTAATCACCTGTAATCCACAAGAAGAAACACACAGAGATCACTTTCCATGACCGCCAGTCATTGACAACTAATTGTCTCTAACTGAAAGACAATTGAACTATGACTAAGCAATTACCTTAATGTCTCTATGCATCTTGCCCATACTATGAAGATATGCAAGGCCTTGTAGTGTCTCCTTGCACATATATGCTATCTGTGGCTCGGTTAATGGACCTGTAACTGAAAAATTTAAACTTCTTCGTAAACTCAGATTTACATTTCAGAGCTAAAGAGAATATACATGAAAGGATTTGAAAAGTTGTCAAAATAACACTTCACAACTAGGCTTCCAAGTTGCTGAGAATAAAAATATACCAACAGAGGAGCTAAATATTTTAGAAAGTGCATTATATCCCTCTTAGCAAGTGGGTGATAGGCTGAGCTTTAGTCACTCCCTGCTACACTCTGAGAAAGATAAGTCTTTACTCACTTATTTAAATATGCAACTGAAAATCTGACTTCATTTTCCTTTCTCATGCTAAGTGATTATAAACAGTGAAACTTTTAACAGTAATTGAAATTGTGACACTTACCAAGTTTTCACTCAGAACATGTTTCAAAGATGTACATCTACTGGTATCTGGAAGGGGATTCATTACTTTAATATCAGTTGCACTGCCATGTAGCTGTCTTGTAGAGAACTTCACTACATCATCTACTGGCAGAATTTCAAAATTCATTACTCTGTGTGCAAATCTGGCAATAAGGATTTTTTCTCATACTGGAGTTTTCCTGGTGTATTGACATGTCTTCATTTTTTACTTTCTCTAATACGTATAGTAAGTAGGGGAAGTATTGTATTCCATCCAAAAATTTGATACCAAGATTTCACCGGAAATACATGTTTTGAGGCCCCCTGAATCCAAAAAACGCACTTTTGGAAACATGTCCATGTGTGTGTCTGTGAACAGCATAGCTCAGAAACGAACAGTTGGATAAACACCAAACTTGGTATTTAGGTTCAGTATCTTCCAGAGATGCGACACAAAGGTTTTCAAGAAAATCCCCCCACCCCAAATTACCCTTTACATGGAACATTTTTCGAAAATTTTAATTTTCTCAAAAATGGCTCGTAACGATTTTGATTAAAATATCATATGTTTAAGATATTTTCATGCCAAATGAAATGTATATCTTGAATTTTCTGGGAATGTCTCCAAAAGTATTCTTCATTGTGAACGACTTTTGCATAACTGGTAAACCATAAGAGATAGACAAAACACAATCTACACAAAAAATGTAGATCGCATTAAAATACACAATTTATGTCATATACAATTTTTTTGTTGAGTGAACCGTTTTCGAGATATTGCTTGTTATTCCCTTACATTTTCCAATACTTATACATTTTCTCAAATTCGTTATTCCTTTTTTTTTATGTCCTGGACATGCAAAGAGAATGGAATGCGCCACATAGCAACCAGCGCTTAAAATATTTCACTATCGCTTAAAACCTACCAGTTCCCCTTGCATCTACAAGAAAATTAGCAATAAGATTAACATCTCAATATCTGATTAACATGAAGCATATGTTTGTAAAAATAGTTTGTACGAGAGTAGACAAACTCATGTGAGCGTAAACATCACATGTTTGTTATATGCATTGGAACAACAAAGAGAGATCTACATACTAACTAAGCTTAAGCAAATAGACAAATGTGCAATAGCTCACCATCTTTTGTCAACAGAACTTAACTCTAAATGGAAATAAAGTGTTGAAAACATGCCAAATCTCCAGAAGAAATCACACACTATGGGAAAAAATCCTAATCATCAAAAATGCACACAGAGTAATGAATTTTAAACTTCTACAAATAGATGACACTTAAGTTCTTCACCTAGACAGCTAAAGGAAGTGCAACTGACACCAGTGTATGGGCATATAGCTGATGATGGAGGCAAATGTCTTCGAAACGTGTTCTGAAAGAAAACTTAGTAAGTGAAACTAAAGTGCCACCAGTCCACTCACAATTTTGATCATTATGTTTTCCTTTATTACAAATATGCCTTCAGTTTTCCTGGCTTAATTCTAAATGTAATGTTGTTACAACTGTAATGTTCCAGAGTAACACAAACTTTCAAAACTTGTATATATCTTAACTTTTAAAAATGCTGTAAAGCTCAGTAAGCTGAATCCAAACATGTATTTCCACGTTTCTGTATATGAATTTCACAATTTTAGGTATAATGGTTGAAGCAAAATTACATATAACCAGAATTATCCATAAAAAGAGGAGTTTTTAAACATGTAAATAACACCATCCTGTAAAAGTCACACCACTAATATCAGAACCCTTAGATTCTAACTACAGGGTTATTCAAAGAAGAAGGAACAGTTTTTAATGAAGGACAATAGATAGCGACACATATGATACATCATTGAATAGAGAAAAGTTTTAAGACCCACCTATTAGTTCCATTCAGTGCCTACAGCGGCACTGTGTTTGTTTATGCAAAGAGTATATCCATTGTTTCATTGCAGCGTGCATTTCGTTGCAAGTTCAACAGCAAGCCGCCTCATCATAAACAGTTTACATCAGATACAATAAATTCATAAAAGATGGTTGCATATGCAAACAGAAAAGCAGTGGTCGTCCTCCCATAACAAATTTTGAACACACAAAATAAAATGTTGAACTTTTCTCTATTCAGTGATGTATGGCATGTGTCGCCATCTAGTGTCGTTAAATAGAAATAAATATTTAAAGTCTGTTCCCTCTTTTTGAATAACTATACTTCCACTGGTTTTATTCCTAGAGATCCATAAATATCTAGAACTAGAAAGAAACTGAATTTAGCAAACATTCTTGAAAATACCAATGCTGAGAAGTGAGAAATCAGGCACATGTTCCAGCAGCAATACAAGAACATCACACAAAAGCAGAAACAAGCGAACAATGACATGATTATAAAAGTTTATACTATTGATTTTGCTGGAATGCAAATAAAAATAAAATTTTATTTCCTTCTATTCATTTGTTACACTTGATATCGGACAAGACAAAATATAGGAAATGTCTGTGAGCCTCTTGGTTAAGGTGAGTAAAATCAATGAGAAAGTTGAATAAAGAAACAACAATGAAATGAACAAGACCAAAAGTGAGATGAGATGAACCTAGATAGATTGCCAAGCAGAAAAGCTTGGCAATGATGAGGATGATAATGATAATAATATTTATTTGTCAGAGACCAGAAAACATCCAGAAATGACTTCATCATGTTTTCATTAATAAGATTACAGAATTATATCAACAGAAATATCCATAAATTCAGCAATTGAATAAAATGGCCTATTTATTAACCAATTATGAATACACGCTTTCAGTCTATTAATTGGAACTATTCTTGCTGTGTCTGGTAACTTATTGAACATATTGATACCATTATAAAAACAGCTGTTTGCACTTAGAGCTAGCCTGCATCTCGGATAATCAAGTTTGTGTTTATTTAAAGGTGAGTCGGAATTGTTACACTAACATCACTTAAGTTTACTCACTTAACATGTTTCGGGAAACCGTTGTTCCCATCCTCAGAAGGTTAACTCGACTGGCCCGTGTTGTTGGATGGGAACAACGGTTTCCCGAAACATGTTAAGTGAGTAAACTTAAGTGATGTTAGTGTAACAATTCCGACTCACCTTTAAATAAATTCAATACACATCACTGTTTCTAGCTTCTTTTCATTACAATATCAACGTAATTTAAGACTTAAACACCAACAACACGGGCCAGTCGAGTTAACCTTCTGAGGATGGGAACAACAGTTTCCCGAAACATGTTAAGTGAGTAAACTTAAGTGATGTTAGTGTAACAATTCCGACTCATCTTTAAATAAATTCAATACACATCACTGTTTCTAGCTTCTTTTCATTACAATATCAACGTAATTTAAGACAACACCAACAACACGGGCCAGTCGAGTTAACCTTCTGAGGATGGGAACAACGGTTTCCCGAAACATGTTAAGTGAGTAAACTTAAGTGATGTTAGTGTAACAATTCCGACTCACCTTTAAATAAATTCAATACACATCACTGTTTCTAGCTTCTTTTCATTACAATATCAACGTAAGTTTGTGTTTATTTCTTGTGTTAAAATTATGGAGATCAGTCCGAAGAGGATATTGATAAATGTTCATTCAGATGTAAATTAAAGATCTGATATATATAAATTATACACGGTTAAGACCTTCAACTTAATAAATAAAGGTTTACAAGACTCTCTAGTGTTTTTATTTAAGAGTATTCTGAGTGCTTTTTTCTGTAATAAAAGGATCTTATTAACTTCAGTTGAGTGCCCCCATAAATACATTCCATAGTTTTTGTGTGTCTCAAATAGTGCAAAGTATATCTGTCTAAGAGTGTCCAGAGACACAAGTGACTTCAGTTTTCTAAAAAGAAAAATAACTTGAGATAATTTACAGCACATGTTTACCACCTGATTTTTCCATCCAAGTTTTGAATCTAAGCAAAATCCCAAGAGTTTAACAAATGGTAATTCATTTACCCTCATATCCGATAAACCAAAAGTAAAATGCTGCGTTTTCTGTTCATTTTGCATTAGCTTTTAGCAGCATACCAGTTCTTTGCTATATTAAAATTATTTAATTTTAGTGATTTTAACTGGTTACAATCTGAATGAAATTTAATTAAGGTCGTATCATCGGCATACATAATAAGATCTTGCTGTAAGTTATATGCCAAATCGTTGATTAGTAAAAGAAAAAGAAAAGACCCTAAAATGGACCCTTGAGGGACTCCATTTTTAATATCCCGTACCTCGGAGCATTTGTCCGCAATAGCAACCATCTGCCATCTATTACTCAAATAAGATTTAATAAATTTTGTGTTTACACTGCTAATTCCATAATGTTCAAGTTTGTGTACGAGTTGTTCATGTGATATACAATCAAAGGCTTTAGTAAGATCACACAACACTATGGACACATTTTCTTTATTTTCTAAAGCAGTTACTATTTCTTTGGTTAGATATTCTAATGCCAATGTTGTGGATTTATTTTTCTGGAAACCAAATTGCTTAAAAGTAATAATCGAGTATTGGTCGAACCAACTGAGCATCTGTTTGTACATGAGGGACTCAATAATTTTAGAAAAAATTGGGACTAAACTAATTGGTTGATAGTTATCTACTGTGTTTTTATCACCTTTTTTATGGACAGGTATATCTTTAGATAATTTTAAACATTCTGGGAATAGGATGTCTAAGATGTATCTATTGATCATAAAGGTAAAGGTGTCACTATTGATCCTATAATTTTTTTCACAAAAAAGTTGGAGAGACCAAAACCATCTTTGGTATGTGAATTAGAGAGCACCGTTACTGCACCTAATAAATGTGCCTCACATTATGCCATTCAAAATCAGAAACAGGAAAAAGGGCATTTTTACAATACCTTACTGCATCGGATACATCCGAATCAAAATTAGCAATAATGTCATCTACTGGCTGGATACAAAAATCATTAAATGCATTTGCATCTATTGCTATGTTATTATCCTTGTATATATGTGCCTCATCCTTTACCACATTCTAAACAGTTTTGCATTTATTAGTTGAACTAGTACTGAGATTGTCATAGATGGTTTGCTTAGATTCACCCAATTTTTTTTTATATTTTCTTTTAAGAAAAAGATATTCCTCTTTTACCTGTTCAGTTCTTAAATTAAGGTAAAGTGTGTGATGAGCCAAAACAAGATTTTTTAGCATTTTAAGTTCATTGGTATACCATTTAAGATTGTGTTGGTTCCTATCTTTTTACACTTTACTGGAAAGCAAATTTCAAAACAATGTAATAAGTATCCATAAAATTTTGAAAGGATATAGTAACATCAGCATAATACCAGTCAGTTGTAATCAATCATAAGATTACAAAAATTGGCTATTTTATTATCTCCAAAGTTAATATAACTAAAAGTATGCCTTTGGATTTCAGTGTGCATTATCAAGCCAAAATGGTCAGAAATAAAGAAATCATGTGGCGACACTACGTAATTATTTTGAGAGATATTTGTAAAGAAATAGTATAAACATGCTTTATTTCTAGTAGGATACAAATTATGCGATCTTATTAGGTTGAGGAAAATTGCCGACTCGTTGTTGGACATATTAAGGTGATATTTAAACCTATATCAAATATCATTCTACAATTACTTTTACTAATAACAGTTAATATACTTTCTATTCTCTCAAAGAAGACTGATAAATCACCATTTGGTGAGCGATAAACGGATAAGACAATGACATTAAAATCTGGTAAGACAATTGCACATGCTTCACAAGATTTTTCTACTGAAAAGCCATTTAAATTAATAGGATTAAAGCTAATATCACGCCTCACAAAATGCATGTACCACCATTGTAAAATTCTGTGCGACAGTAAACACTACCAAGTACAAAATTAATCGGAGTGTACAACACTATCTTGTCCTTTTTGCACTAATGTTCATAAACACATATGACAAGAGGTTTTTCAGTGGCACCTATTACCTCCAATTCATGTAACTTATTTTTTATACACTCTATATTAATGTGCACTAGTTTCAGTTTCCCACTTTTTGTCGGGTAATGCTGCATGGGAGTTGCATGCTTATGGGAAGTTACAGAAGTTAGCCTTTGTGAGGGGACCACATCCACCGTTTTCCTTACCAGTTTCCCTTATCCAGTGATGTTATGACATACACAACAGTTTACCAAATTTATAGGAGCCCCGTTGATTTAGATGGACCCCATCTGTGCCAAAATCTTGGTCTTATAACCAAAAATTTCCATCTACAAATAAACATTGACGTTTTTCACACATCCAGTTTAACTCACTATTTATTCTTTGCAGTCTTTTCTTGGTTATGTCACGTCTTATTAGCACACCACTTACTATCACTTGGGTACTGGGTGCAGTAGATTTAATACTGGTGACAAGATCCATAGTTTCACCCATAATATCCTCTGCATATACACCCCTCTTAATATTGTTAGTTCCCACATGTAACAAGACAACTTGTGTGTCCTCCATAACTAAATTCATTTCTTGCACCTTAAGTTGAAGTTCGCCTATCTTTATTCCTGGGAAACAAGTGACTTTATGCCCTCATTGCCTACACTGATGTCCTGAAAACTTGAGTAGGGAATCCCCTAAAACTATAACTTCACTGTTCTTACATTCTTTCTTTCCACATTTTTCATATTTATTACAGCTGTGCATGTTGTTGTTCCCTTCATCTTCATGCAGAACTTCAAATTTGTTTGTATTCATGAAATCCCGACTGGTGTATTTGGCTCTAGATTTGTTATTTAGGTTACAACCAATAATGCTGTCAGAAAATCGCTGTGATTTTTTACTTCCAACATAAACATAGCATTCGTCTTTGTCTTCAATTTCGAGTTGAGATTGGTGCCGTCTGTTTTCCAATTCTATCTCCTTTTTCTCCTTTCCCATGCTATTGAGTTCCCTAGATAAATTGTCATTCTGAGTTCAGAGAGATTTTACTTCTTGTCGAGCAGCTTGAAGATCTTTGTTCAATATGTCAATGACCAGCTGAAGTGAGGTTATCACTTCGGCTTCACTACGCTTACTTTGACTATTGGCTGTAACATTTTCCGTCTGATCAAATTCCTCACTACAATTTTTAAGAACTCTACCTTCATTTTCTGATCTTCCTACACCAAGGTAATATGATGAAGATGAACAAAAAGCTTGATAAGTTGACAGACAAGTTAAGGGAGATCCTAGCATCCTGGAAGACCTCTGTGGATGGGTCAAGAACATGGAGAAGAGAGAGGGCTGAACACTCTAGTGAAAGCAGTAGTCATCGGAGGAAGAGGTTGCATAGCTGGTAGTCAGTCTTCAGAGGCAGGCAGCAGAGATCCTAAAGGCAGTTCCGGCAAGAGCAGCGTTCAGCCCCACACATGGGAGATGCTGGTTAACTGTCTGAGAAATCACTGGTTAGTTGTAGCTTGTCGCAATAAATATGTTTAGGCAGCACAAATAGCTAAGAAGTTCAAGAGTTCACCCAGGCAGCAGGTGAACAAGGCAATGATTGACTTTTGAGTACCAGGATGCCGCATACTCCATTGTCCAAATTTTCTATGTCGAAATAAGATCCATCTGAGCTCGCAAAAACAAGATAGTCCACGAAGTGCTGTCAATGCTTAAAGAAGCAGGTAGCCAAGTTGAAAGTCATACCTGTTTGGTTCAAAACGAGGAATTTTCGACATGATGCCGATAGGCTACCAGAAAACAGTGTCATCATCCAAGAACATCAAGTAGGTTGTGCTGTGGGTGTGATGAGCCAAAACATTGTGGTGAAATACCCATCAGCAACCAGAAGAACAAGGGAGGACCAGCGTGCTGAGGGCCACCACTGTCTCGAACAATATTTCATGCCCTGAGTAGGATATGTGAAGTTGCATCCAGCCCTTAGAGCTTTTAACAGTATTGAGCGATACCTTGCCCGTATAGGTCGGAGTGTCATCAGGTGCCATTAGTGGCCATCAACATCGTCAGGTAGGTTGAGACCCCGATCGGGATGTGCCACTTTTCCTACTGGCCTACAGATTGTTCACACATAACACCATCGGAATGATGTCAGCAACCCTGGCGTTCAACAAAGCTGCAGCTCTGAAAGTCCATCTGGGAAGAAGCACCTGAGTATGTTGAGGATCTCGAAGAGCATCCTTATGACACATACGAGATGCCTCAACAGCACCTATATATTGTTAGCAACTGTATGAGCACCTGTTATGACACAAAACCCAACAGCTGAAATTTCTAGAAGAGACAACAGGTATGACTGTACCACTCAAGTTGTACCAAGGGTCCATGCACCTAACTGCCAAGACATTGCAAAAGCTCTACCGAAAGGCCAAGAGATTAGTGACATTGTCTACTGCATTCAGAAGTTTCACCATGGGAAGTTGCTGGTGGTACTTCTCAACCATTGGGCTCACTACAATGGTACTTTTCAGGACATATTTTAACTAAGGAATGGTGTCGTGTGACAAAGAACTGGCAACGGCACAAAAGCAGCCCTAGAACTTATAGCTATTTCTACTGGTTTTGTTCCCAAAGGCCCAGAAAATGCCTAGAACCAACAGAAATAGAGAAAACTTTGCCAGAAACAGAAGAAAAAAAAATAATAACAATAATAAATAGATTATGTGTCACATTCACACAACTTTCTCTACCCTCTATTGGTTATTAGTGGGTATACAAATTATTCTTACTACAGTTTATTTTCTTATCTACTTCATTTTAGTCAAGATAAACCATTCCAGAAATAGCTGCATTACATACTTCGTTACAAATTCAAAGGGAATAGTGACAGTCAAATGTTTAAGAACTAGATGCCATAGGCGTTAAGCCTTTCAAATGGAAGTATTTAATCACTGCTCATTTTTCCAAATCCTTCATTTTCGTAAAAACTCTAAAGTTGTTTTGTTTAAAAGCCATCATTCAAAAACTAAACAAGCTATTGGCCTGCATCTATGGATACAAGCTAGTCTAGAGTAAAATTATACGATGCTACCGTCTAACTGGCCTAGTGGCACCATCTCTGTGTGAGGCCCGGGACTTATCAGCCAATCCTCGTAAAAGAGAATGGAGTTTAAAGCCATCAAATGGGACCCAATTTTAAAAATTTGACTTATCATTTCAGTATTCCCCCTGAAACTACAATGAAATCCATAATAAAACCATTTCTGCAAATGTTTGTCTCAATTCACATGAGTCAGATGGAAGAATAATTTGTAGAAGCATGGATAAAGAAGAAAGTCATGTGATTATACCACAGATATTTTATCAATAGTTTTATTTAATATTTTTGGTGAGTTTGAGTTGGAAATAACCACAAAATGCTTTGTACATGTCCAAAAAAATATCAAATTATAGAACACTTCTGTCATCTCTTGAAAATTCAATGCAATGTTTCTTTCTATGCAACTATTCAATAAAATAATTTAAAATAAAGAGAGTTGAGGGTTGTTACACTACACCACTATAATATTCTTACTTGAACGCGTTTCGGGAGACGGTTTGTTCCCATCGTCAGCATGTCCTCATCTAATTCAATAAAATTACTTGAAACTTTTTGTGTGATTATTATTCATGGACATTAACACTTGAATGTCCAATGGTAGTCAACCCACTGCTTTTGATTATTGAAAGCTCATATTGTCACTGTTTTTGGAAGCATTTTCTTTTGCTTTTGTGACTTTTACATTCCCTTTTAATGATGTTTGGCTAACCATTACTTGTTTTGCATTTCAGACATAATTTTTTAAAATAATAGCAAATTTACCATCAACTCCTGGAGGTGGTCAATTGACCGCTTGCTTATCCGCATTTCTTATGACGTATATTGCACTAATCATCACTGCACAAACATGTTTCTAGCACAGTGTGTGAGTCATTGTCAGCTCTTGTATACACGTCTAAAATTTCACTTAGCTTTTCACTGTCACATTGCTTTCATGTTGCAGTTAAGCTTTGGCTTGACATTTATAATGGGGCAGGCTATTCACAAAGCACACAATGTATCCCTTTTGCAATCGTGGCCTTTCTGAAGCCAATATTCGGAATATATCTTCACACAATCTGAAATGGATGAATTTGACCAATAGTGCATTTATGAAAGTAAAAGTTCTGGTAATGAGTGTGATAAACTTCTCAGAACATTAGGATAATGATTCACTGAAGGTTACTCCAGCTGCGGAAGCTGGTAAGAGAAAAGCTCAAATAATTATGCTATTGTATGTACATAAAACAAGACATTGTGGGCTTTTTTTTCTCCTTTCAGTTTTTTTTTTTGGGGGGGGGGCCTTCATGTTCATACAAAATGAGTATTTCTCATGCATACAGGTGAAGCAACTGTAACAGCACCAAGTGTTAGAGGTGGTTTTTACATCCAAGGTGCACATGTTGCTCTCCATTGAAGAAGAAGAAGAAGAAGAAGAAGAAGAAGAAGAAGAAGAAGAAGAAGAAGAAGAAGAAGAAGAAGAAGGAGGAGGAGGAGGAGGAGGAGGAGGAGGAGGAGGAGGAGGAGGAGGAGGAGGAGGAAAGGAAGAGGGAAAGCTAAAAAAGTACAATTGTTAGCTATGCATTTTTTTTTTTTTTATAATATCTATATATCTTATACACCAAAAACTTCAGCTAGTAAATCCCACAGCACTGAAACAAAATCAGACATTGGTAGCCGAGAGTATGGCACTGATGGCAAACAATGGACACACATTGCACCTGAAAATTGTGCAGGTAGAAGAGGCCAGCAAAATCTTATTCTTGAAGTTGCTGGTCTCACAGGACATGCAAAATGCTATGTTGTGGAAAAATCCTCAGCCAGTGCATTTTGGTTATTCATTAGCGAATTTATGTTGTGATTTACAAAGAAATGCACTGAAACGGAGGCATGCATTGTGCTCAATGATAATTCCTGGACTTTGGACTTGGAAGAGTTAGAAGCAAGCTGTAGTGTACACTCAAGGAGCATACAGTGAAACGTCTCTGTCATTGAAAAATTTGTGGAATCTGTGTACCTCCCTTTTTCAGTCAAAGAATGACAAGAAACAGATTTCTAGAAATTATGCAATTTTTCTTTAGTTTGGTATCAGAGCTAAGCATCAGCAAAGTAAAGTAATAGAATTTTTTTTTTTTGCCTCTAATATCTGGACCAAATTCACTCACAATTGCATTGCATGCTACAGGTCATCAGAATGGATGACTGTGGATGAACAGTTGTCGAAATATTGATGTCCTTTCATCAGTGCATGAGTAGCAAGACCGATAAGTATGGCATGAAATACCAGTTGCCTACTGATGCTAAAGTGAGGTATATTCTAAAGGGATTTTCATACCTAGAGAAAGGTGAAGCTAGACCTGCAAATACAAGTCTAGAAGAGCATGTTACTCTATGTCTCATGGAACCCTTCTTAGGAAAGGATGAAATGTCATAACTGATAATTTCTTGATGCCAATCAAACTGGCAAGAGAACTGCAAAAAAGAGAAACACAAGCATTGTTGGTACTTTGAATACAGCTAGACAGGAAACGCCCCCTCTATGAAAAAAGATCCAGGATGTGCTTCATTCAAGTGTTATTTACAAAACTGATGGTATTACTCTCACATCTTACTAAGGGAAGGTCAAGAAAAACATGCTTTTTCTTAGCACTATGCATTCCAGTGTGACTATAGACGAATCTTCCAATAAGAAAACCCCTGAAACAGTCAGGTTTTACAATAATACCAAATGTGCTGTAGATGTTATGGATCAAGAAGTCTTGCAAATACAGAGTTCCAACTATGATGAGGCTGGCCCATTCATGTGTTCGGTAACATTCTAGACATAGCAATGATCAGTGCTCATACCTTGTATAAGGTAATAATTGGCTCCACAATGTCTAGATGAAATATGAGCTGAAGCTTTCCTGTCGTGAATACTCTAGATTTTCTTGGGCTTCCAGCCAGGTGTAGAGTTGGTTAGAAACCAATGTTTCGGGAATGTACATCATTCCCATCTTCAGGGTAGCTGAAAGTTGCAAAGTTAGGAGTCCTCCATATTTATATGAATGTCTGTGGAGCTAAGTCCGGACCTCTTAGAAAACAGGTCGGGTACACTGAGGTAGTAAAAAGTATGGAAGTTACAGAAAATCATTTAGTCAAGTAGCTGTCTGATGTGATGATTTTGGTACATTTTTTTAAGGCCGGTTTCCAGGCGTGCTAAACTGTAGTCTGGAATCTCGGTTTAGATTACCTTTCTCGGACGAGATGGATAAAGCTTTCTTCATCCTTCATTGCCAGTAACCCACACATTTGGCTATTGCAGATGTTTCAATGAAGCTGGCCCTGTAGTCTTGTTGGAAACAGTATTCTGCTAGACCCAATTTTTCTGGCTGCATCAGAGGTATACTTCTGTCATGTTCAGCAATCCTAATGGATATTGTTCTTCCGGTTTGGCCCATATAGGCAGCCAGCACCGCATTCACAGGGGATGCGGTAGACACCTGGTGTTCTCAATTTAAGGTTGTCTTTTACCGGTCTGATAAGGTTTCTGATTTTGGGCAGAGGTAAGTGGATCATCTTGATGGTGAGTTTACTTAATCTGTGAATTTTACTTGATAAATTGCCAGTAAAAGGAATACAAGCTGAAGCAGTTGGTTTTCTTGTAGTCAGTTGTAAACTGGTGGGTTGTTTGCATGTAGCTCTTTTGATGGAGGCTTTGATGTCGTCTATGCATAGCCATTCTGCTGGAAAGTATAGCTAGGTGTTTTAGCTCTTCTTCTAGATGGTTGTGGTCCAAAATGGAGACTGCTGTGTAGGTGAGGGTGATGAGTACACCTACTCATTGGGACTTGTGATGGAAGTTATGGTATTTAGATAGAAGTCTGTATGGGTCAGTTTCAGTAGACTGAATGGCTTAGTTTTCTGTTGTTTATTGAGATCATAATGAATGTCAAGAAATGGCAGAACCCCATTCTTCTCAACTTCCATAGTGAACTGTATCTGCAGCCGGCAACTATTCGGGTGTGTTAGGAAGTCCAGTAGTATGTCCTCCCCATGCGACTAGATGGCAAAAGTGTCGTTCATGTATCTGAAAAAGTGGGTAGGTTTCAAAGGTGCCGTCTCAAGAATCTTGTGTTCTATATGTGCCATAAAGAATCTGGACACTGCTGGGGAGAGCAGGGAGCCCATTGCTACTCCGTCTACTTGCTCGTAGTATGTACCATCAAGCAGAAAATAAGTTGAAGTCAGTGTGTGCCAGAAGAGATCTGTAATATCTGGCGGAAATTGTTCTGAGAGCACTTGGATAGTTTCCGGTAGTGGAACACGGTAAACAGTGAAACCATGTTCAAACTGACAAGTAAATCAGAGGATGAGATTATGATGTTCTTGAGTGTATGTAGAAATTCTGCCGAGTTCTTGACATGATGGGGGGAAGCCCGATTAAAAGCTGTAACAGGTTCACTAGATAGTGTCCTATTTGGTGGGTGGGACTGCCTCTGGCATCAACAACAGGGTGCAATGGGGCCTCAGGCTTGTGGATCTTAGGAAGTCCATAGTCTAGGTGGTCTGGAGTCTGAAGGGTTCACTGAACTTTGAATATCTTTGGGCAGCCTGGATTTCTTGATAAGTCCATCTTTTTATTGTACTGCTGGGGTCCTTCTGCAGTTTATTGTTCCGGATACTCAAGAAGCTTCTGAATCTTCTGATTGTACTGATCTGTGGTGAGAATGACAGTGGCATTGCCCTTATTTGCTGGTAGGATCATAGTGTTGACATCCTGGTGGAGGTGCTTCAATGCCAAACCCTCCGCCCAACTGATGTTGGGCCTCCGGAGTGAAGCCCTCATGAGCACAGTAGCCACCAGAGGGTGAAGAAAGCTTTAGCTATCTCGCCCAAGAAAGGTAACCTGAACTGAGATTCCGGAATACCGTTAAGCATGGCCTGGAAACCAGCCTTAAAAATTTATCAAAACCAGCACAGAAACAGAAAATCATCACATCAGACAGTTACTTCACTAAATGATTTTCTATTACGTCTGTGCTTTTTACCACCTCAGTGTACTCCATCTTTTTCTAAGAGGTCCAGACTTAGCTCCACAGACATTCATATAAATATAGAGGACTCCTAACTTTGCAACATTCAGCTACCCTGAAGATGTACGTTCCTGAAATGTCTGTTTCTAACAAATTCTAACCTAACTGGAAGCCTGAGAAAATCTAGAGTATAATGTCTAGATGGTCTTTCATAATGAAAGTTGTAGAAGAATGGCTATACCATATAAGAATTCATACCTACATTGACTACTGTACCTTCACTCACGGCTCATGATAGGGATGAAGGAACATCTAAAGCCGCTAATGCAAGAAAAACAAAACAAAAGACAAGCTGTTCGGCACGCAAAAAATGTGTAGTGGTTCTTGTATAAGCAAAGTTTAATTCCAATATCTCTGAGAATATTTCAATGTAACAGTTTTTGAATTGATATAACCTATATTTGTATACTTATATGTCTTTTCTGAACAACTGATAGAGCATAGCATAGAGCAAAACAAATTCCTATAATAAAACATTTCTACTTTTCAAGAAAACATGCATATATGCATGACATAAAAATAAATAACCCCCTTTTAACTTACAACCATTTGCTTTATACCTCATTCAATATGAAGATAAATACAGATAAAAAATATAGAAGCACCACTGCCATAAAAAAATTTTTTGGTTGAAGTGGGTTAAGATATGAATTTGGATATGATTATTTATCATATGGTTTAGTTATATTAAGATTTTGGATATAAAAGATGAACAAAAGAATGAATGAACCAAAATAGTGAATGTATCATTGAATTACCAACAGATTGAATGAACAGGTAAAGGAGCTTAGTGACATAAAGCACTAAACATAGTGAGACATGAGCAAAAACACACAAAATATTTGAAACCCAAAGCTCAACTGAAGCTGGATTTGAACCCGGTTGCCAGCTCAGAATTCATACTGTTCCCTCTATACCACTAAACAATCAGTAAGAAACTTCATCAACCTGTGACAGGACAGCATTTAAGTACATGATACTACGCAGAAACCAAGTATATATAAACTTGCTCCAGAAGCTAAATGCAAACTGGATTCAAACATGATTTGTAGTTGAGAAGTAAAATCATTCCCTCTATTATATCACTGTATGCTAGAAGGCAATAAGCAAGAAATTCCATAATTTTCAGTAACAAAAATTGTTAAAAATGCATAAAAAGTAGTAGTGGTCAACTGACTTGAAACTCTGGCATTATGGTGTTAATACAATCTAAACAGCTTAGAATTTCATTATCAGATAACATATTATCTTAAGAAAGAAGTAATTGTAAAAAAATGGATGACAATCAAATGCTTATCCTAAATAAGGATCTAAAAAGTAGAAATACATTACTTTTACGGACAAAACGTTACTACACAAAACAATGTGTGTGCATGTATATATATATATATATATATATATATATATATATATATATATATATATATATATATATAGCTAAGCATTCCATTGCAACTCTGCATCATTGTTACTGCTGTATGAATTGTTTTAACTCATTATTTATTATATATTTATCTTCTTATTCGGTGCTTTTAGCTATTTATAGTTACTGTAATTATACTTTTATATTTGCATTACATAGGTTTTTTTTTTCTCTGAAAGAGACGTTCTAAATCTAATAACTCATATAACAGTACAATATCAGATCATGATTTCTCATCATATATTTTTCACTGAAACCAGTAACTTTACATTCAAGTTCTAAATCACACCATCTATACTTATCTATTCTATTTATTACAGCTTGCATTTTTAAACTTATGTAAGTTTGTTTAAAATTTCAATAGCAACATTTTACCACAAATATATATTTTGATACTCCCTGAATCCAAAAAAGCATTTTTAAAAAAAGGTCGGATGTATGTATGTGTGTGTGTGTGTGTGTGTGTGTGTGTGTGTACATGTGAGAGAGAGAGAGAGAGGGAGGGAGAAAGCAGCTGAAATCAAAAGCAAAAAGGGTAAATACCAAACTTAGTATCTAAAGTCAGCATCCTTTAAGGATGGAACACGAAAATGTTCAAGAAAATCCCTCCATCCCAAACTAACCTTTAAATGGAAAGCTTTTCATTTTATCAAAAATGGCTCTGATTGTGCCAGAGTAGCTATAGCTAAGGTTATCAGGAGGTCAGCACTAGGCAGTCTGAGTAAGCAATGACAACTGCCACTCGCCAGCGTAACAATGGGCGTGCTATTGGCAGATAATTAGAATATTCTGGAAGCTTCTTCTCTCCCCTCCTTCAGAAATTTTATTGAAATAGTTCTAGAACGTTCGAGAACCTTGTGAAAAGATTCCACTGACTCCATAAGCGAATGCTCCTGCAGGAATCAGCCAGTGTGAATTGGGTCGAGTGGAATGGAGTAAGTGTTACGTTGCATTGGTCAGTGAAAGAGCGAGTTAATGGGAGAGTTTGCATTTGACATCAAGAGCGATTCTCCAAGCAAGTCGGTGACAAACGTGACGTGCAGCAAGTGCTACTGCGGAGTGACGGGTTGTGGAAGTCTTGTGTTTGACTCCCGAGTGAAATGAACCGTCTGGCATGAAGATGCTATGTCACGAAGGAAATGAAGGGATGGAGAACTGAACTATTTCACCTCAGTGAAGTAATAGGGCGAACGAAATGAATTCCCAATGAAGAACTAGCTTAGAACAGTGACAGTGAGAACTGAGAGGAGTGACAGTTGAAAAACTGGACAGTCACAATATGTTTAAGATATCTGCATGCCAAATAAAATTACCTATATCTTCAATTTTCTGGAAATACCCCGTGAAGTCCTCTTCATTCTGAACAACTTTTGTGTAATTGGTAAACCATAAGAGAGAGACAAGAAAAATTACATATTGTTAAAGCACAAAGCTTTTGTCAAATAAAACTTTTTGTGGCATTAACTATTTAGGAGATATGCTTTATTATTGGTTAGAATTTTCCAACACTTATGCTTTTTTCAAGCGGTAAGCCACTATTCCTTTTTACTTTCTCTACTACATATAGTAAGTAGGGGAAGTACTGTATTCCACCCAAAAATTTGATACCGAGATTTCACCGGAAATACATGTTTTAAGATCCCCTGAATCAAAAAAAAGCCTTTTTGGAAACATGTCTGTGTGTCTGTCTGTGAACAGCATAACTCAGAAACGAACAGTCGGATAAACACCAAACTTGGTATTTCGGTTCAGTATCTTCCAGAGATGCGACACGAAGGTTTTCAAGAAAATCCCCACACCCCAGAGTACCCTTTACATGGAACATTTTTCGAAAATTTTAATTTTCTCAAAAATGGCTTAACGATTTTTATTAAAATATCATATGTTTAAGATATTTTCATGACAAATAAAATGTATATCTTGAATTTTCTGGGAATGTCTCCAAAAGTATTCTTCATTGTGAACAACTTTTGGTAAACCATAAGAGATAGACAAAATTTTACTACACAAAAGATGTAGATCACATTAAAATACACAATTTATGTCATATACATTTTTGTTGTTGAGTGAACCATTTTCGAGATATTGCTTGTTATTGCCTTAAATGTTTCAATACTTATTTTCTCAAATGGGAATTCGTTATTCATTTTTTTGTCTTGGATATGCAAAGAGTATTAATCTGTGGAAAAGGGAATAGTGCTGCGCCTAGCAACCAGCTATTAAGAGATATGTATGTGCTTAAAGGCTATTGTATTTTGATACTGCCCTTGTAAATATGTATTCCCCTTGCATCTACAAGAAAATTAGCAATAAGATAGAGTCTGCAAATGTTTATCTCGATTAACATGAAGTAGATGGAGAATAAGCGTTTGTAAAAATAGTTTGTACAAGAGTAGAGAAAGTCATGTGAGTGTAACACATCAGATTTTTTTCATGGTGGTCATGCAAAGAGCATGGAATTTCAGGCATCACATAGAGAGCCATTTTTTTAAAAAAATCTGACAATTGCTTTGGGCTACTGTATCCTTTTTACACCTACAATGAACTGTGTAAATGTTTATCTCAATTAACTAGAAGTAGATAGAAGCATAAACTTTTGTAAGAATTGTTGTAGAAGAGTGAGCAGAGAAACTCAGGTGGATGCAACACATCAGATTTTTATAATTATTTCCCTGACGTGAGCCAGCTGTGTTTCTACACTCTATTGCCTAATAAATGTATAAAAAAGTAAATTATGAAAATGCTAAGTGTTAGTTTCCCAATTTCTTTTCAACTTCATGAAGAAACAAAATGAGATACATGAAAAGCAAACTGCACACACATGGTAAGCTGTTTCATACATATCTGATGAATCGTGATAATGAATGCATTTACTTGACTACTTATACATGTGGAATCCCTGTTATTTCATAAAACCACTGTACACTGTTCTTAAGTAAGTGGCCACTTAAATAGGACATCTAAGTTATCCAAACCCAGTTTCTTATAACCTTGTCCCATATTTCTGCCATACTATGTTTCCTTCACCTTTCCCCTGGTTGGCTAATGTACCCTTTGCCCCCCGCCATTGTCGTACGTCTTGGGGAGTATGAGTTCTCGGTTCAAGTGGACATTAGGAAGGGTAGGCTCTGGCCCAATAGGGTGGTTAGTAATTTAAATGATTATGTTAGAAAAGGAACTACTTTGTATCGCATGACAACCTATTCCACAACAGCAGCCAATGACACGTGACTGTTAAGAGATATGGAGAAAAGTTATATGCCACCTTATTTTATCCTGTTGTATACCTTTTCTAAGAAACTATTCAACCTAATGACCTCCATCTTTATGGCTGTTTTTCATTTATACTAAACTAATCACCTGAATCCCTTAGATTTTCAATACACAATTACACATTACTTTAAAATGTAATACTTGTAAAATTATTAAAACCATTTTTGAAGCTTATTTCCTCATGGTGAGCAATAAAAAATTAATGAATGCTGTTAATGATAACATTTATTTTGCCTACAAATAACCATGGATTTAGTTCCTGTTGTTTAAGATTTTTCAAGAAAGGACTTAATACTCTGTGAGGTGCTATGTTATAATTATGTGCCTAACAATTTGTGCAAAATGCTAAATAAAAGAGAGTATGTATTCCTTATCTTCATATACTGCAAGCTGATGACAGTGTTGTTAAAATCATTTAAAGGTTAAAACTGAGTCGATTAATACACAAAGCAACATTCACTTTTAAGTTTACCAGATCTGTTTTGAAGCCTATTTACTCCACTATCAACCACATATCAACTTATCCTAGGTGGCAACGCTGATGAGGTTCCATCCATAGTCTGCTCTGGCAGTGATTCTAAGAACCTGTATAAAGATCCACTCTGGGAATAAAACTGAAGACTTGGTTCTTATTTTTCCAGCTGAAACCTTGTTTCCAAGTGGTTTGTTCCTATTTTCCTGTTGCGTGTTTTTAATAGTTTTGGTTCCAGATCTATATTCTGATTTTCTTTTACCAAAAATGGATTGCAACTGCTGATATTTTGTTAATGTTTTGTATTTTATATTTCTAAAGTGTTCCTTGGGCCTTGTTTCCCCTTTGCTTTTCCTATACAAATCTGATTGCAGTTGCTGTATTCTATTTGGTAAATGCTGGATATTTTATTTGAAGGGATAATGTCTTTAGTGGTTGAGTACAGTAGTCTTGCATATTTGACATAAATGAGCTGGCAGAACATTGGATAAGCAAAAGTGTGTATATTTCGGGGGTTGTGAAAAAACCTATTAAATGCCAACTATGATATAATTTCAAATTATGTTATAATTTTACACATTATGAACCTAATGATCACGTTTTAGAACAAAACAACAGAAAAAATGAACTTCAGAACAGTCTGATGTTAAATACATACATATTGAAAACTTCAGTCCAGTGATGATTTAAAGAAAATTTTGATCGTAGTGAGCTTTTCTGGCGATTGTTGTTTCTTCAGTGCCAAGTTTCGCAATTTTTGCAGCATCATTATGTTGATTCCTGTAGCTTCTTCTTGTTGCTCAATGTATTTAATTGCAGTTTCTAGAGCTTTAACTCCGTAATTTTGTGAGGCTCAACAGAAAGTGCCTGATTTGATCTTCGATTGTGTTGACATTGCAATTCAAAAGATGACAATTTCTCTCACTTATTTCATACTGATCATCATCCTTCATGCAAAGATGCATACTCATATCCAAGGATAAGTTGCACAAAAGGTAGAATGGTTTCTTTGGTTTCATCTGTGATTTCTGTTTCCATTCTTCCATCATCACCTAACGCTTCTTCTATCATTTTGCATTTAGTGCATTTTTTTCTTTTTTTCTTTCTTTTTTTTTGTGGGATGTCGGATAATATAGAATGTCAGAAAAGGGAAGGTCAGATAAACAAGATTCTATTGTACATTGTTTATGGTGTATTTGTTAACAGGAGTCAATTGAATGTTGTGTTCTCTGAAAACCTTTGTGAATTTGTCAAACATCCACATATGAATGTGAATTTTTCTCGAGTTACTCTGTGTTCTATCGTAGTGAGCATAGTTGTTTCTTTTAACACTTTTTTTTTTTCTTTTTTGCTATATTTACTTTCTTATCTACCAAAGAACTTTTGGAAACCATTTATTTCTGTAATTTCAATTATTTTATTGCACTTTGCTTTGTAGTCATATACTGAAAGTGGAATTTTCACTAGGCTGTATATTAAACTATTGAAAACTGCAAGTTTATGAGGTCTTGGGTTGTAGGTGTTAGATTTGATGTAACTGTCTGGCTGTGTTGGTTTTCTGTAGGTACCAAAGTTTATTTTGTTTGAATTTCTTTTTATGACTTTTTAGGTCTAAAAATGGTAATTGCTCATCTTTTTCTGTTTCTAATTTATTCTTCCTTTTTTTCCCCTTTTTTTTGCAAGTTCAACAGTTTCAGTGCATTTGTATGAGTTTCTTGGTACTATTGAAATAATAACATCTATGTATCACCACCAGGTTTTGAAACTACAAGGGAAACTTTTGGTGACTTGTTATTTCTAATGAAGTCATGAAGAGGTCCGCAAGTAAAGGTGAAAGAGGATTGCCCATTTTTAATAGTAAATTCTGGCAATAACATCTTGATTGAAATTGAAAGAGCTTCTCTTCATTGCGTAATTTGGTTAACTCAGTGTACTCCGAAGTTGAAGATATTCCTATTTATTTACCCAATTTTCAATTAATCTTGATAGTTTCTTTAGTTGTATACTTGGGAATAAGATTTTACATATAATACAACTAGTGTGTTGTCATTATTTAACTGCATATCTTTGATATCTTCTATGATTCGAAAAGGTTTTTGACGCTGAGGCTATTAAACGTTGGAAATGAATAAACTTTCTTTGTTAGCAGTTTTGCCCATTTGTAAGTTGACTAGTCTATAAGCTGATAATAGATCTCATGGTTATGCTAAGTTTATGGATTTTTAGTAGGTCATTACAGGTAGAACAGGATTGTCCAATTTGACAGTATATTTGTGTGTTATTATGTTGATGTTTGCTATTATGTTTTCAACTGGTTAGTGGGTTCTTGCTGATTAGCTCAAACTCATTCTCACTTCACATTTCTACCATTTTGTTCACATTGTATTTTCTATTATAGCTATTCTGTTTCCTTTATCAGCCTTTATATTGCATTTTTTGTTTCACAGAATGCATAATGTTGTCATGTTTATTTCTCTGGTAGAGTATAGGATTGATTCTTCTGAAATCTTCTCACACTGGTTTTTGCTATTAATTTTATTATTACTAGTAAATTATGTATGGAAACATTTCTATCAGCAATGTAGTTTTCAATTTTGGTTGAAAACTTAATGCCCATTTTTAAACTCCAATCCCCTCAGAAAAAATTTTGTTTTTAAAGATTTGCAACATTATAAAATGTATCTGCATTTGTAGCTTTCTTTTCAAAACCCCATTTGGCTTCTGTTTATTTATATTTAAATTTTCTTGCTGATCATTGGTTTTTGGTGTTGGTTGGCTCTGAAATTTCTGCTGTTGACTTTACTGTTTTGCTGTTTGTTGATCTTTTTTCGGAAAAATTCTGATGTGATCTTTTCCTGTGAAATTTTGTACAGATTGTTAAACTCACTTTTTGATTTTAATGTTTTCATGCTCATTTTTGTACTCATGATCCCCATATAGTTGCTTTCAAAGTTTTACCAAATTACATTTCCCAGGCTTTTCAATGACTTTAAATTTAGCTCATACAGTTTCAACTCTATTTCATCCAAAAGTTGATAATGTCTGTGGACTTCTACTTCTAAAACTTTTCTCCCTGCTGCTTTTTGTTGTTTAGCCAAAAGGTACAGATAAAGGGAGCTTTGAAATCAGTTGTAAAGAGGTTTTTGCAGTAAAGTTTAAGTACCCATATGTGATAAAAATGGAAGTGTCCATCTATCTTCTATCCATTTGTGTGAACATGTGTAACAATCTCAGGACAAGATTATTCTACATTTTCACAATTCGAGACACACTTTTGCATGAATGTTTAAGTGTCCAGATGTCTTTTCCCGTTTTCTCTTTTCATTCATTTGTGTGAGCATGATCTAGAATCACTGAATGGAATGTTCATTAGTTTTACAGGCTACTTTAGGCATGTTCAGAAATCTGTACAAAGGAAAAACAGAAAACGTCCACATATCTACAGTCCATGCATCTGTGAAAATGCTACTACCGGACAGTGTTGTGTGTTGTAATTCCATACAGGCTTCTTCAGGATTGTTACATATCCATAAAGAGTATTATGATGATGGGTGTTCTGTCCAAAGATAGCTATGACTGTGTGACAAATACAGCTTACACAAGGGTGTAACAGACAAGGTGTTACACCATGATGGTTTGCCATTGCCTTCCTTTCATAGTACAGAAAGAAGTTTCTTGAGGAAAAAAATGAAGTAATAATAACATTTCACAATTCTGAATGCATAAAACAAAAATACTGATGTGTTACATTCACATAACTTTCTCTATCATTTATAAGAGGGTATACAAATTATTCTTATGAAAGTTTGTTTTTCTATCTACTTCATTTTAATCAAGATAAACATTTGCAAAAATAGCTACATAAACACATTTCCTTAGGGTACACAGGGAACAGCAATAGTCAAATGTTTAAGAACTGGATGCTATATGTTGGTCTTAAAACATATATATGTTTGCACAATTGAAAACTACTTCCAGTTTCGAAGTGATTATAGCTTCATGGATTCTTTTCTTTCACATAAAACAACTGTAATCCCTTTTCTATTTTCCTGGTTCCACTAACTCGCCAAAACACAAAGCAGTAACTGATCCTTATTTCAGCACTCTTAACAACTTTTCCTACTTGCAGCTGTTAATTCTTCGTAGGCACATAGATTTTCTCTTCTGAGGCAATTGTGAAAAAGACAAAACACTTCTGAATTGTTCAACCTTATTGCTGCAACAAAACACACAGCAAATAGCCATAACCAAAAGCAGATTGCAACTTGTATGCTCTATTTCACTATTATGATTTCATGGAAGTCTTTGTCTCTAAGAGAGAAAATTTAAACCAACAACTACTGGCAAATGACTATAGGAAAAAATGGCAGACCTTTTTATGATAACTCTTCTCAAAAAGAAAAGTGCAACTAAAGGAGAGGCGCTTTAAGCTTCACATATGGTTACCCACTTACCTCTTAAATGCATGGCTTTGATATGATTGGTAAGGCATTAAGAACCCTTAGTAGCTTTTTCAAAGGTCAAAATTTCACTCATCATTAAATAAATATGCTTTTATCTGAAAAATGTATCTCCTTAATATGATAATGTTTGTGCAATTGCAATACCTATCTGACAGTAAGTAAATTGGAATGCAAAGAAGTAATTCTGATAGCAATGTTTACCTTTTGAATATGCTATCATTTCACTCCATTAGGAAAAACTGCTAGTTGCTTACAATTTAGGAATAAGGTTTCCAATTGCCTTCATTGCTCTTATGTCCAAAGATCTTACATTTACTCTCTAAGAGATATATTGAAAGCTGTGAGCATGTTACAGTAGATTATTTCACTTACTGTGATATATATCCTGAAGAGAACCTCCTCCACAATACTCCATGCAAATCCACAGTTTATCCCGTCGAAGATAACTACCATAATATGCTATGATGTTGGGATGCCTGCAGTCCTTCATCATTAGAATTTCTTGTTGAATAATTGCAAAGTCATCACCTATGTTAAACAAAATTCCCAATTAAGCTTATGAGCTATCACACAAAAATATTAAAAATAATTTAAGAATGCTACTGATGTGAAACCTGTAAATATATGTCCTTCTGTAAAAGCCAATATAAAGATCAATGGTCAGCATCAGCAAACTGCTCCTTGTTCAACATTTAAATACATAAATGAACTAGAATATACAATAAACCTGATGGTTACACTCACATAACTTTCTCTACTCTTGTACCAACTATTTTTACAAACTCTCATTCTCCATCTATTTCATATTAATCGAGATAAACATTTGCAGAAACGATCTTTTGGCATGCAAAGAGAATTACATTTTACACATAGCGGCCAGTTCTAAAAATATTTTATTATCGCTTAAGGCATACTATGTTCCCCTTGTTTTGTATTTGCATAGACATATCTCTTAATAGCTGGTTGCTAGGTGCAGCATCATTCTCTTAGCCACAGATTAATACTCTTTGCATATCCAAGACAAAAAAAAAAATGAATAACGAATTCCCATTTGATAAAATAAGTATTGAAAAATTTAAGGGAATAACAAGCAATATCTCGAAAATGGTTCACTCAACAACAAAAATGTATATGACATAAATTGTGTATTTTAATGCGATCTACATTTCTTGTGTAGTAAACTTTTGTCTATCTCTTATGGTTTACCAGTTATGCAAAAGTCGTTCACAATGAAGAATACTTTTGGAGACATTCCCAGAAAATTCAAGATATACATTTTATTTGTCATGAAACTATCTTAACATACATTCATACATTCATTCATTCATTCATTATCTGTTTACCCTCCTCTTATGTACGACTTACACCCCCAGGACTTACAAGCGGGTGCCTGGGGTCAGAGGCCCGTCGAGGAGCAGACACTCATGGATCAGACAGAGCATCCAGGATGGGTGATCAGCCCGATGCCTGGTATGGGATGAAGGAAGTAAATAAAACGAAATGTTGGTGAAATGGATGAAAGGAAAGGTGATGATGGAGCAGTTGGTGGAATGAATGGCGGGGGAAACCGGAGAACCCGGAGAAAACCCGCCCAGATGCCGCTTTGTCCACCACATATCCCACATGCAGGTCCCTGGGATTGAACCCGGGCCGCCTCGGTGGGAGGCGAGCGGCTAACCACTCGGCCACATATGATATTTTAATCAAAATTGTTGGAGCCATTTTTGAGAAAATTAAAATTTTCGAAAATGTTCCATGTAAAGGGTAATCTGGGGTGGGGGGATTTTCTTGAAAACCTTCGTGTCGCATCTCTGGAAGATACTGAACCTAAATACCAAGTTTGGTGTTTATCCGACTGTTCGTTTCTGAGTTATGCTGTTCACAGACAGACACACACACGGACATGCTTCCAAAAATGCTTTTTTTTGGATTTAGGGGGTCTGAAAACTTGTATTTCCGGTGAAATCTCGGTATCGAATTTTTGGGTGGAATACAATACTTCCCCTACTTACTATACATAGTAGAGAAAGTAAAAATTTAATAATTTGTATTTTTGATGTAACACAAGAACAACAATTTTATCTTGGATACACTCTAATAGAAGTTAAAATGAAAGAAAAAGAATATTATTAGCAAAGCTTGTAATTGGTACACAAAAGCTGCTTTCCTTCATTCATCTGAATAAATACAGAGTACTAGTGAAAGCTTTTTCATTTTCAAACAAACTGTTCAGAAGTGTCTGCCTTGCAAAAAAATGATATTGTTTTTCAAGATATTCAGCACTGATGTTAGGATGTGTTTCAAATGAACAGACACAAGCTATTTTCATTAACATGACCCAGTCCACTGTATCAGCTATCCTTCACCACTTGATTTGCTATGAATTCATCAGTCTCAAGTTGTGAACAAAGTTGATCTCTCCATAACAACAGGAAGATGTTATAAAATAACATATGCAGAAATGACAGCAACCAGTAAACAAATAACAGTGAAAGAAGCTATAGATTACACATTAATTATAGTGACCGTATTTTGAAATCTACCCTATTGTTCAATTATTAAGGACTATAGAAAATTTGCTTATTTCTCTCAAATTTTAAACTTCCCTTACAACACATTTCTCAAAAACTTTACATCACATTATAACATGCCATTTACTAGTATTATACATTTACAAAGAAACCAAAAAATTCTAATTTTTTGATTGATTTTATATGGAATATAATGTTACAGGACATTTTGAGACAAAGAAATATAAAATCCACAGTAAGGCTTTTGATAAAACTGTTTCATGATGTTACAAGTTCATTAGATAGGAAAAATGAAAGAAAGTATTATGACACAGAGGAATAAATGGTAAATTCACTGAGAAGAAAACAAAATGACGATCAAATTATTATTACCTGATGATTAATTAATGACAGATTAAACACAATTCATAATTTAGGAAACAATTCCAATATAAAGGGTGAGGATGAAAAGAGGGGTAACATAATCATGAATATGTAACTCCTTTCCTGGACTGTAAACAAAGTACTTTATTTATCATTAATTGGTATTTAAATGCAGTTTAATAAGTAACTGGGCTAAAACTAAATGCTCAAAAATATTCCTGTAATCTTACTAATGGAATTTCATTATGCCAAAGACGAAGTAACCTAGCACTGGAATTAACCATTAAAACAGAGTACATATATAACCAAAATGCAAATGTACAGCTTTACCGAGCTATTAATATTTTGTAAATACTAAACGAATTATAAGGAAGATCTGTTCATCTGAAAGTATTGGGTCTTGAAGTGTCTACTTGACCATTAAGCGCCATTGTTAAAAATGCACATGCATTGCTAAAAAATTAAACTGAGTTTTATTTAAGGATGCTCTTTAACTACTATGGTTCTTAGCATCCCATTCTATACTGGGAGTAAAAGACTGGAAATTTTGCTCAGAGGCCTCTTTATCAGGCTTGAGGTCTTTTTACATGCCGTAAATTTACGGCACAGGACCACTGGCTTTACCTCCCTTCCGAAGGAAGCCAATTTAAGGAGTTTTACACCCGAAAAATACATCGCCCTCTGCGGTTTAGAACCCGCAAGCTCAGGAACTAGAGGCTAGCATGGTACCTACAGACCATGGAGAATGATATCATGCACTACTGCATATGAAATACTTCTACCATTATGAACTGATGTGTCTTTTGTGTGACAGCAAAAGGAGAAAGTAGTTTTAAGCATTTATGGCAATGAGGCACAAGGTACATTAGGCAAGACTTGCTGATAGTAACTCATAAGTGTTGAAGGAAGATGCTAATATATAATGAAAATGCTTTTATTCAGTTTATATAAATTGAGAGCACTACAGAAATTACTGTGAGATTATCAAACTTTGTGAAACTTTATTTGGATCAGATAAGCTGTAGTTGAGAAGTTAATTTTTTATTAACTTTATACATATACTGAATTTATCAAGCTTTGTGAAACTTTATTTGAATCAGTAATAGTTGTTGCTGAGAAGTTAACTTTTTATTAAGTTTATAGGTATATTGAATTTTATGAAAATCTTCCATGTGATGAACCACTAGGTATTTTTAATTCAAAACTTGTTTTAAGTTTTTAAGAACAGTATAAACAATATGACAAAGTCCTATTAAGAAATGCATATTAGTTTATAAATAAAAAATTACCATATATCAGTATAACCTTTTTCTTAACCATTTAAATTAAGCAGCAGAGTATATTTTATTACTAAGTAATTTTTCAATTCACACAAAAAACCAAAATCAGTTTAATTCACCATCAATATACCATTACATATGAAAATGTCAGCAAAATTGCATGAATATTACACTGCAAAGCATGTTTTCAATATTACAAGATGATGAAAATATCTCTATTAGAAGAAAGGCAATTCAAAAGTTCAATCATTTAAAGCAGATTAATTTCGAAGATTTAGAAGCTAGTAACAGTGATGTGTCATAATTTAAAATAAAGAGAGTTGAAGGTTGTTACACTACATCACTAAAATCACATAACACTACATTTTAGTGATGTAGCGTAACAACCTTCAACTCTCTTTATTTTAAATTTAAGGCAGAGCCCTTTAACTATTAGTTTATACATAAAAACTTACCATATATCAGTATAAACTTTTTCTTCGCCATTTAAATTAGGGGCACAGAATATATTTAATTACTAAGTCATTTTTCATTTCACACAAACAACCAAAATCAGTTTAATTAAAAAATATTAAATTGAGTTTTATTTATGGACGGTCTTTAACTGATATGGTCTTTAGCATCCTATTCTACATTAGGTGGGAAAGACCAGAAATTTTGCTCAGAGACCTCTTTATCAGGCTTGAGGTTCTTTTTATGTGCTGTAAATCTATGACATGCGACCACCGGCTTTACTTCCCTTACTAAGCATTTTGTCTTGGTTGTTCTCCTTTAACAGATGTGGATGTTTAGCCTTCACAGAATTCTTCAACTACTCCAGCATAGAAATCTCCATTGATGAATTTGCCATTTTCCAGGTGGTCAACACGACACCCCTGCAGTCCCAGAAAACAGTGGCTATCACTTTTCCCACTGAAGGAAAATGCTTAGCCTTCTTTGAAATAATTTCACTCTCTTGTATCCTTGTTTGGACTACAACATGTACAAACAAATATACTGACATGTGATGGCAAATCCATGTTTCATCAACAATGATGTAAGATCAAGGTGCATCTGAACACATCCTAGCACTCCCATAGATGTTCATTTGGATATGCTTGTGATTAACGGTTAGCAAATGCAGCACTTGCTACACTACGGGCTTTCTCGTGTGCAAATGCTCTTGCACAATGTTCCAGACATGGTCTAATGAGATCTTGGAAATATCTGCAACCTTACATACCTGGATTCAACTGTCATTTAACATGGCATGGAGGATTTTTGCAATACAGCGTTAACTGGACATTCTGAACATAAATGGACAAATGGCAGCGTTTAAACTCTGCTGCCCATTTCTTCACAACAGAAAATAATGGTGAAGAATCTACCAAAGTGTAAAGTAGTTACCTTTCTATTTCAATTGGTGATAAACCTTTTAATATTAAACCTCGTAAGCCATTCAATTTTTTCATTTTCAAAGGAAACCTCAATTCATTTATTCTGCAGCACTATAAATAAATGAAAGCGCAGATATGAAACTGCAACACTGCACCATCTGAAACATATTTGAAAAATATCCTTGCTATTTGATACTGCTAGTATAATCTCTGCCGTTAGCTGAGAACTTTTTGACCACACCCTAAAAATTTCCTTAGTATAATATTCATGAAATGGAAAATAATTAACTACTAATATATTAATCCTGATTATCTGCTTATTTTGTAAATGTCTGAAGCCCCTGTAATATTGCCATATTTAAGCGGCCAAATTATTCTGGCTAGTTTTTAGTTAAACTATTATGTGGACTACTGGAATGTTAAAGTGTTCAGTCTTCATTTTCTTCCTTTGTAGACTGGTTATCATAAAAATCTAAAAATCTTATGTGATACATTCACATGACTTTCCCTATTAGTGGATATACAAAGTATGCAGCTTATTTTTCTATCTAATACATTTTAATCCAAATAAACCTTTGCAGAAATGCTATATTGCACATTTGTTATAGATAGAAAGGGAGCAGTGATAGCCAAATGTTTAAAAACTGGATGCCATATGCTGGCCTTAAAATTTCATACAAACATTATTTTAATTATGCAATCACGAGAAACAACTGAATGTCGAAAGGACTTTAAGAAAATGACCAAGAAATGAACAATTCAAACCTTTAATAATGGATATCTCAAAAATGACTTATGCCACAAAAAAACTTATTTAAAATAAATTGTGTGTTTAAAGAGATCTATCTGGTCTATCACTTAATGTCTACCAGTTATACAAGATTATTCAAAATTCCTTGCAAATGAAGAGGACTTCATAGGCCATTTCCCAAAAATTCAAGATATACATTTTATTTGTCACGTAAATATAGTTCATATATGGTATTTTAATCAAAATTGTTAGAACCATTTTTTTAAAACCAAAACTTTTATAAATGTTCCATGTAAAGGGTAGTTTGGGGTGGGGGGAGTTTGTTGAAAACCTTCATGTCACATCTTTAAAATATATGGAATCTAAATCCAAAGTTTAGTATTTAACCTACTTTTCATTTTTGAGTTACCGTGTTCACAGACACACGGGCATGTTTCCAAAAATGCTTTATTTGGATTCAGGGGGCCTCAAAATATGTATTACCAGTGAAATCTTGGTATTGAATTCTTGGGTGGAATGCAATACTTCCCTTGCTTACTATACGTTGTAGAGAAAGTAAAACTGTTCACAATAGGGTACCAAACACAATTTCCTAGCATTGATATTCAAAGATAAAAACCTGCAAATAAGAAAAAACTTGGAATTCCTAAAAGTTAATTTAAATATTTAGGACATGATCATATTTACAACCACTACAAGAAGAAATAAGATCTTTGAAGTTACAATATGAAATCATATATGCAAGGGGGTGAAAATAATGGTTGAAAATGGGTGTCAGTTTTGAAAATTGTGAAGTAATCATAATTTTCATTTGGTCCAATAACATAAATGTACAAAGTTTTATCCAGATCTTAAAATTTCTTAAGTATAATTTAATTTGAGTAAATTAATCAAACTTCACTTAATGACATATAACATGTGATCTATCTGAACATCATTGTGGAAATAACTTTAATTTAGCTGGCATAATAACATCAGTGCTTACTAAGTCCACAGAATTAATCACAGAAATTCTTCTCGCTGACAGACGTGAATTCTACGTAGTTCACATGACGAGACTGGTATACTGATGAGTGATTCTGGTGATATTTATATTAAACTCCCCATGCTTGGAACAAACTATTTTCCCATTGGTTACTATTTCACACTGTTGGTAGTGTCTGTCTCCAATGCCATCAAATCTTATCCAGATAGGTCAAACAGGTAGGTAAGGAGTTGAAAATAAGGGAAAAGCATGTCCTTCAAAGTTTTAGGATAACTATCATTTTGCAGCATACTAAAACAAAAGTGGCCAATTTCTTTTAACACCAAAATATTATACTGACATTCATATTTAAAGAAATAAGTGGGTAATAGGTGATATGAAATGACAGAATCTAAAATTCAAATTTTAATTATTTTAAGTCTTGGCTTCATTGCTTGTCACATCAACACACTTTTAATTAAAACTTTACTTCACCATCTCAGATTTGCTTGAAATCTGGCACAAAGCTAACCACCATATGCAAAGTTTTATTTTAAATAAAACACAACTTACTTCAACACAATTTGAAAATACAGATATGCAAATTATCCACCCATGCCCCCCAAAAAATCAAACAATCTACATATTTTAAAATAAAAGACACCAAACAAAAGTGGAGTCAACTTGAACACTCTTACTAGCTTCACTCACCTATTTATTATGCAGAACATGTATTGTGAGCATGAGCACACAGTGAGTGAGTGTTATTCCACAACATTTTGGATACTTTAAAATACTACAGCAGCTCTCCTAATTAAGCTATAGAGGTGGAAAAGACATCCTTTTTCAGCATTTTTTATCTGCTTTTCTAAGTAACACGATAGGATTTCTTTTGTTTACTTCATCACCTTGAATCATTACAAGGAACAACAGCCTTATTAACAATGTATTGGTTATATTTGTTCAACGTCTCTCAGTTCACTGCTGTTTTGGTTTCACTGTATATTATTACTTACATAAAACCTCGGTGTACATTTCTTTAACTCCTTTAGATTACAGCTGTTCAAAGTTTATATTATTAACAAAACACACAAATGCCCTTAAATGCTTTTTTAATTTTTTTGTGTAAACCATTGGCCAGTGTCCCCATCCTGAAGTTCTTGTTGCCACTAACTGCACTAACATTCCAAAATTCTGTACTCAGACAAGTGATAAACATGATGAGATGTAGATTTGGACAACACTCTCACAGGAACATTCTGCACTTTCAGAAATCCTGAATCTGTAAAGGTATGATATTAGTTTACCATGTCCAGTTACTACTGTTGTTGGTTTGGTGTAAGTGGTATGCTGATCTTCAGTCCATCATGCACCAATGGAAAGAATTGATTTGTCAATATTCCTTTAGTCGAATCTGTCTACATCTGTTACCACCTTTCCATACTCCTCTCTCTCAGCTTTGTGGCATCTTGTTGTAGATCACTGCCACATCACTTCTCTCTATTTCTGCACTTATTTTTTTAAGTGAATATTCAAGAATTTCATTTATGAGTATATTAATAAGTGTAATTTTCCTTGATTCTCATTTGAGCTCATTTACATTTAATTTGATGCTGATTTTTATTGCTTTTTTGTTTGCTTGGCAAGTTTATCAAATACTTTGTTCCCATTTACCCCAACATGCAGTTTCATCCATTTAAAATGAATCTGCCAGTAATAACTATGGAAGTTTTGACAATCTGCCTTACTCGTTCTATATTTGTGCATGTGAGAGAGAGAGAGGGAGATGGTTTTTCAGTAAGTGAATAGTGATTTTACTGTTGTATACACAGCCACCATTTGTTATGTAATTGTCATATCCTTTGTTTCGCATATTCCTTTCAGAGCTGGTAGGATTGCCATCTGCTTGCTAGGTTATTGAGCATTTATCATGAAGCCTAAATTTTAGTTATGCTAAACAATTCTTACAATTAGGAACAATTGTTCCTAAATAATTCCTACCATTCCTAATTATTACCACTGCTGCTCTGACCTTTCTGTACAGTTTGCTCCCATCTGCGAATATTTGTGTTTCATGCTGATCGTTGATGGCTTGTAAATTCTTAACTTTTTCTGCAGGATGTTTCCATTATGCTTTATCAATCTTTGAAACACACTTATACATCCTTTTTCTTTCCTTAGAGCCCGTTCCCATACTGATGTTTTATATACTAGTACAGGCATTAATAGCTATATAGTTTTTATGCATTTATATTCTAGTTCCCACTGAAGTTTTGCAAATTTTGTGGCTGGTGTATTAGGGCTGTATATTTTTGTGTTACACACTCTAGATGTCTATTAAAGGTGAATCTGCTATCCAGTAATATTCCCAAATATTTCAAAATTCACTTGCTCTGGTATCTTATGATTCATGTAGATTCTGATTCTTCTGATCACCAGTAAGGCTGTTCACTGTTAAATTGTAGCTTTTAGCCCAATTTTTTATTTCTTTATATCTTGGTTAGCAAGAATGATTAAGTCATCAGCAAATGTGATTAATTTGGTTTTATCTGTAAAGTTCAGATTTAATAATTTCCAATAGTCTGGCATGCTGCAGGCATCCCTTTCTCTACCTGATATGCGTTGACTCTTAAACTTGCTTTCCTGTTGCATAGTTTCCTGAGACATTTTAATGCTTTTAAGTTAGCCACTATGCATCATCTAAACTTATTACAATGGTAACATTTTTTAGGTTGCTCCCTGCAAACAGCCATAGCTGCATCTGTTGTACTTTTTCTGTGGAGTGAAGCCATACTGGTTTGTGCTCAACTGTGTATATGTGATGTATTCTGTCAATCATTAGTTTTTCTAGAAACTTTCCACTCATGTTTAGTAACCTAATAGGTCTAAAGTTTTAAACATCTTTAGTAACTTCTTGCCAGGTCTGACAATTGGAATGATTATGGAGGTTTTCCATTCCTTAGGGAATTATCCATTCTGTAAGGACTTGTTATATATTTCGGTTGTGAATTTGGTAAACATCTGAATGTCCTTAAAAGAATCTCCTTTGTTAAGCCATCTTATGCTAGTGCTTTTTGAGAATCAACCTTCTTCAGTGCTCTTATTATTTCTTCCTGAATGAACATTATATCATCTTCTGTACATTTCTCCCTTCAATAATTGCCAAATTTCCTTATGGCATTGGTTATCAGTCAATGGGTTGTCAATGTTGTAGCATGAAATCTAGTGTGCTTGTAGTGTCAGTAGTGAATGTAAAGTTGTTAAACTTGTTATCTTTTAGTTTCCCTGCGGCTATTTTGTAGATGGCATTCCATGGATCAGACCTTTCACTTATAGTGCAGAATTTCTTCCAAGAGGACGGGTTTTATTTTTTTTTCATTTTGCATTTCTGTTTGATACTTTTGCTTTTCTCCAAGTAATTTTCTTACCTCTCTAATCTCAATTCCTTGTTGTTCACAATTCTTTGGAACTTCCTTCTCTGTGCCTTAACCTTCTTTCTGAGTATCATTAGAGGGCTGGTAGTTTTGTATTATTAGTTTCAGTTTTGTAGGATTGAAATTTCTTTTGAAAATTGAAATTTTCCAAATAGATATTTTTCAATTTCAATTTCTTTACCTTTGCATTGAAATCTGTTAAAACTGTTGTCATGCTGTGTTGTGTTGAACCTGGTTCCTGCATGGACCTCGTTCCCTCTGCTGTGATAGATTCTCTTGATTTTAACCCTCTGCAGGTAACAAACTTGACGCTATTAAAGGTAACAGGGGCTGCTAGTAACCCCATGTTTTCACTTTTATCTTAGGAATTAAAAAAAAAATTAATTTTAATGAAACAAATTTATTAACACTTTCCACAAACAGTTTTACATTTCTGGTCCTTGTACCTTGGACATATGGAACATCTTGATTGCTTCTAAAGTCTGAAAGGTGCTTCTTCATATTCAAAAGGTCATTTGTACCCTAAAAGTGAAGCTATACTTGAAGAAAGTTCTCGCGGTAAATTTCTCACCAGACAGCTAGTCATGTAAGCCACATTTTGCAAGCTTTGCAAGCTGCATTTCTAGATTTTTCAAAAAGTCTTTGCGTTTCATCTTCTGCTGAGGATGAATCATAAGATAATAATTGCATTAATGCTGGCTTGATCTAATATTCCATAGAACATCTAAAGTGGCCAGCAACGAGTGCATCTAGAAACAGTGCAGGCATAAACCATTTTATCAAACGTGTCTCCCCTTTAGTAGAGTTACATAATTCTATTATTTAGTTTCTTCGTTTGATCATTTATATCTGGTACGTTGTGCATGATAGAAAGCAAAATTACCGATTTTCCTCTCTTTGGTGTAAAGGAAACCAACGTCTTCTTGTTATTGTATGCAAACTGTAAAGAGAACCTCCTTTTTCTTGTTAGGCAGAAAGCTTGGAGGTATTTCATCCTTGTTTTTTCTCATAGTCCCTACAATGGTCAGATTATATTCATTTTGCATGACTTCTGCTAAAGGACGAGATCTAAACCAATTATCAAATGTGATATTTCACCCCGAACTCTTGACGCTTTGTGCCAACTGTTTTACATAGCAAGTTGGCAGGTTGTCTGATGTATTACGTTGCTCTTTTCTAATGCATATTGTCATGCCATGATTTGCAAGGGGAATGAGGCGTGCATTTGGGAGCAACTCACAATTCTAAGGCAAGAATAACAAAAATAATAAACTCATTTATTTTACCTAACAAATTGAGTTATTGTATGATAGTAAGTGCGAGCATTACAAATTTGATTCCATACTTGTCAGGTTTCAATGCAATGTATACTCTAAAGGAACATTTACCCAAAAGCTGCTCATCAATGGTAAGGTACATGTATGGACTGTAATTTGAGTGACAATGTGAGATGAATGTTGCCCATAGGTTACATACAGGAGAAAATTTATCTTTGCGATTGCAATTAATCTTATCATCAAATCTCAAACATAAAATGGTAAATCTGAATCTGTTTTCTGGCATAATGCACTCGTATAAAGATGGTCTTTTCTGCACCCTGCTATGTTAGAGCAGGCCGATCAAAGCATTTATCTCTACATTATTGGTGTCATAAACCTATCTTTGGTTACTGTAATTAAGTATTCTCCTATGAATCTCCTCATTAAAGTGCTTTACAACAATATTAATCATTTCTTGATTTATGAGAGCTTTGAAGGCTTCTGAGACAATATTTTGTTGCCTGGCTTCAGGAATTCTGACAATATTCCTGCGCTGAGTTCTGCTGGAAGGTGGAGATATAAGAGAACAAATAAAGCTGTTCTTACCTAATATTCTATTTCAAGATGGATTTATTACCTCCTCATCTCGGAAGAGCCACTTTCCTCTTCAGAACTTTCTTTAGATGGGAAATCGACACCTGATGAGGCTTTATCACCAAAGTCAGACTCTGTGTTATATTCCTCCAAGGTACGAAGTACAAAATCAGAAAAATCTGGATCGCTTATCTTCTGTACATCTTTTTGAAGAGACGATGTAAAAGGATTAAACACGGAAGGTAACAAGGGTTATGCGTAACTCCAACAATGGCATATCTGATCACAACAATGATGTCTGAACAAACTAATTGTGTTGAATGAAGTGCTTGGACTGCGTACAAGAATAAAGGAGAATACCAACTTTACCACCACAAATAATTTTGTCTGGGGTTATGTGTAAACCCTTTTACCAACAGAGGGTTAAATGTTATATTATGGTGTGAGCAACTTTCTTCTTCCCCACACTTACAGTCTTCAAGGTATCGTAGGACTGGTCTACTGCTTATTGTTAAATCAATACAACTTTTCCCTCTTCTTGTCTCAAATGTTGAGACAATCACATTTTCCTTAATTATAAACAGATTTTTTGCTATCAGGAATATTTCAGCATGTCTGTTATTGCAGTTTGTTTCTTGAGTTACTGTCAGCCATGATAATTATGCCTTTCCCTTGTGGGTGGAACATAATATTTTCAAGTTTGTAGATCAATATCCATTGTACAATCCCAGTACATGCTAACTGCCTTAGATCGTATTTCTACAATAATACAGTCTTCATCTGGTAGTTGGTTGATCAAAAGTATGTCTTTTATGTTTGTTGTTTACTATTATTGCCTATTGTTTTCTTTCCCTTCCACGCTTTTGTAATTCCTGCCATCTTATTGTTATTTGCTCTTGTATGAAGGCAATATTTATGTTTATCCTGTTAGCTAAGTTACTTGTTGCCACTCATGAATGTTGTAAATTGATTTGGAGCCATTTAAGGTCTATTGTTGTAATAGCAATTCAGAATTTTTAAAACTATTTGGGAATCACACCGAAGTATTTATAAGAGCACAAATTAAGATTTTTATTACTCTAGCTTCACTTTTTCACCAGAACTTACCGAGACATGTTTCAGAGACCGTTGTCTCTATCATCAGCCCGGATTCACTATCGTACTAGCAGATGGCATTATCTGGTTGGACGTACTGTATAATGAGATCCTTTTCACATTGGACATCAAAGTTTAATATGCTGTACTTCTTCTTATGAATGAATAACGTTTCCCAAATGGAGAGTTACGCTGCTTTTCTAAGAACTTCTGTTTCTCTTCTAGCTGATGATCTATGGACCAAAAATACTCTGCAACTGCAGAGTTTGTTTATATTTCACATTTCTCGTGTGTTCTTTAACCTTGTGTCTATATTCCTCTTTGTCTTCCTTATGTACACTTTCTTGCAATCCTGTCATCCAATTTCATAAATAGCAGAAGATTTTCCCATTGTAATTTTGTCCTTTGTATTGATCCTGAGTATGTTTTTTAAGGCTATACCACATTCTTTGAATATTTTTGTGAAGTTTGGGAAGGCTCATGGGTGGAAAGTTTTTGTTTCTTTAACATTGCTTAGTGTGGTGATTTGCTTTGTTTCTTTTTTTGGAATTTCTTTATCTTCCTTTCTCTTTGAATAGAGATAGACTGGTCAGAAGAGGAAGCACGGCAGTGAATCCAGGTTGATGATGGGGACAATGGTCTCTGAAACATGTCCCATTAAGTTCTGGTGAAAAAGTGAAGCCACAATAATAAAAATTTGAATTTGTGCAATCAGTATTTTGCTTGTATCATCATTTGGTAACAGCTGCAGTTCTTATTTAGTGATGAATAACTAACCTTTACCATTGACTCTGTATTGTACTAGTTAAGTTTATGCAATTTATACATTGCTGTTGACTTCTAGTGGCTTTGCATGAATTTAGTGCAGTGACTTCACCTTTACAATCTAGTGCCCTGTGATTGAACTTGCTACATCTAGTAATCATCTACTCTACACAAGTGCCATCCAATTTTCAATTTGATGAACAGTATGGTTTTCCTTACTTCAGGTGACACTTCAGTGATCAAGCGTCTTCTATTGCTCCTGCTCTGGAATATAAATTTAGAAAACAGTTCTTGCTGTTTTACATTTAATTCACTGCTTTTCTGCAAAATTGCACTTTAAAGCTTCCAATTCCAGATGCTCTGGAGCATTATAAATTATCAATCTGTGTTTTTTAAGTTATTTTGAGTTGCCTTATAGTTCATTGCCACAATTCTCATTGATACTTTTGCAAATGTTTCTTGTTTCTTATTTGTTTTGTGTTCCAATTAATCAAATTACCATTCTTGAGAGACTTGAATCAACTTACTCCTACCTTCATTGGAGTAAGGATTAACTGTGTTTTTAATTAGCATTTTCATGTGCTCGGTACTTTGGTAGTTTTGCTTTTTACAACTAATTGGAAACTTTTCTTTTCCCCTCTTTTCTTCAGAATTTCTTTTCACAATTTTTGCATATGCCATGGCTGTTGTTTAAGCTGTACTTTCTCTTAAGTGAAATGTCTGTTGTTTTGTGGTTCTGTTATTAATTCACGTTTCCTTCCATTTTATTCATTATGTTGTTGAATATTTCCCTTACAGTATGGTTTTAAGTTCAAATTTCTTTCCCCATGTCCATGGTGCTAGTGGAGTCGCATGCAGCTTATCATCATGGCTTATTTATTTGCCTGGTGGCACACCACGTGTACGTTATTTCACTAAGCTTCTTTTAGTTGTCACAGACATTCCTTACTTCTGACAACTGGCGCTAGATACCACTCTCCTAATAGTTGGCACCTCTGAACTGGAAGTCTGAAGCTCGATCTATCGAGAAATTCTCGGACCACAATGCTTTCACTACTCCTGAGATTAGTTTCATAATTGACTTATGGGGGCCTAACACTTTATTTAATTTTAAAGTACATAAAATATGTTTTGAAGTTTGTTTTAATGTCTCAACTGCTCTTAATCTGTTTATTTTCCTGATCCTTGGTGGAGCCTGATTCCCACACTTGTTCACTCAATTACAGTGCTACCATGCTGTAGGGCTGTAACAGTGTTTGCTTTCTTAAATTTGCAAATGAAGATTTAAATTCTGAATTTTAAAACAAAAGCATCTTTAAAAATGTTTACAAAAATTACCTAAAATAGTCTATTAATGTTAAATGATTCACACCATTTAAAAATGGAATGAACACGGGTTCACAGATAAAAATAATTTAAAGCATTTTTTTTTAAAATCCCAGACTATGGACATTTCATTAAAATGTTGGCGCTGGAATGTGAGTGCTGTACGTATCAGTTTGCTACGCTGTCTTGAAATTCTTTAATTTGAATTTACCACACCTTTGTAGCAGACTGTGTGGTAATACTGAATTCCTCGCAGTTACATGAGAAATGGTTGTAGAAGTTTTCCAAGTGTATCAGACAATGTAATGCACAGGAAATTCTTTAAATTTGCCCTTTCTTTCTACATGATCTTAAAATCCTGCTAGCTAATAGTCACAGAATTATAAACCTTCCCAAAGGTTGGCTGTGTTTCGAAGGTAAGGAATTGTTTTCTAAATAAGTAAAACTGATAAACTTTCACGACTTTGTAATTTGTTTGTGATGTTGAATAGCGCACTTATGATGTCACGCAAACAGCAATGTAATGAACACTAAGATTTAGTAACAATTCTCCGCAATTATAAGTTGTACTTACATATATAATTATATTACTTTTCATCCTCTTAATGTGTTTGATTAATAATAATAAAAAAATAATTGTTTTTTTATGTCAAAATTCACAATACTTTTGCATAGCAGTCTAAAGATCCTTTGATTGCTTCTCTTTTGTAAGTGTTCCACAAAGAAGAACAAATTTTTATTCACAATCTGATGTGATATATTCACATGACTTTCTCTACCCTCTACAAATTATTTTTATGAAGGTTTACTTTTCTATCTACTACAATTTAATCAAGATAAACCTTTCCGGAAATAGCTGCATTACATATTTTGTTACAGATACAAAGAGCTATAGTCAAATGCTTCAGAACTGGCCCTTAAAACTCCATACTCCCTCTGTGGCATCATGAGAAACAATTGAAAGTCAACAGAACTTTAAAAGAATGTGTAAGTATTGAACAATTTGAACCATTAATAACGGATATCTTCGAAATAGCTGATGCCACAAAAAATGTTATTTGAAATATATTGTGTTTTTCAAAGAGATCTACACTTCTTGTGGTGTATGTTTTCAATTATCACTTAACGTTTACCAGTTATACCAGATTATACAACATTCTTTACAAATGAAGAGGACTTCAAACGCCATTCCTAGAAAATTCAAGATATAAACTTTGTCATGTAAATATCTTTAAATATGGTATTTTAATAAAAATCGTTAGAGCCACTTTTAAAAAAAAAAAAAAAATTCAACAAACTCTTCCATATAAAAGCTAGAGCGCGCGCGCACGCGCGCACGCACGCACGCACGCGCACACACACACACACACACACACACACACACAAAAGCCTTTTACTAAAAATCTGATTTTATACATTCACATAACTTTCTCTACCCTCTATCTTTATTAGTGGGTATACAAACTATTCTTACTAAAGCTTATTTTTCTATCTACTATGTTTTAATCCAAATAAACCTTTTGCAGAAATAGCTACATAACACATTTCATTATAGATGCAAAGAGAACAGCAACTGTCAAATGTTTAAAAACTGGATGCTTTACTCTGGCCTTAAAATTCCATACTGTTTCCATGCAATCGCAAGAAACAATGAATGTTGACAGAACTTTAAGGGAAGGTCCAAGTAATTCAAACCATTAATAATGGATATCTCAGAAATGACTTATGCCAGAAAAAAAAATCTTATTTGAAATAAATTGTGTTTTAAAGAAAGTTATATTTTTAGTGTAGTATGTTTACATACATCACTTAACATTTGCCAGTTATACAAGATTATACAAAATTCCTCCGAATGAAAAGAACTTCATGAGCTATTTCCAGAAAATTCAAGATATACATTTTATTTGTCATGTAAGATATCTTGAATACAGTGTGTCTGTAAAATCATGGTGCGCTTTTGACCGGTCACAGAAAAATCAATGAAACAAGATAGAAATGTGAAATCTGCACCAAATTAAAGGAAAACTCTCAAAGTTTTGTATCTATTCAAAGCAGTTCGATATGGCTTCCATTTGTTGCCCTACACACATCCAAACAATATTCAAGTTCTGCCCACATGCATTTAAGGACGTCTGGTGTAACAGAATGAATAACGTTTGTGATTCTCTGTTTTAAATGATTAATGTCGTTGATACATTTACTGTGCACATAACCCCACAAGTAAAAGTCTAAGAATGTTAGATCCGGGGATCGTAGTGGCCATTGGTTTAACAGAACCCCTACCTATCCACCACTGGGGAATGTTGTATCCAGAAACTCACAAACAATGCTGGCATAATGTGGAGGAGCACCATCTTGTTGAAAGACGACATCTTCTGGAAATTGTGGCACTGCATACAATTCCAACATGTCAAGGTGGTTTTTTGCCGCCACAGTCTGCTCCACAAAGCAAATGGGCCTTACTCTGTGTCATGCATCAGGCCACATAACATGTTCACTTTAGGGGTGTTACGTTCGTACTCAACATAGGCACGAGGATTTTCAGCAGCCCATATGCGGACGTTATGGTGATGAACATATCCACAGACATGGAAATGTTGCCTCATTGCTAAACACAATCTTCTGCAGAAAACATTTGTCATTGTCAATCTCATGAAGCATACCTGTAGCAAGTGCGAATTATTTGGGTTTATCAGCCAGTTTTATAGCTTGCAACAGCTGCAACTTGTAACCCGGAAAACATAGACTTTTTTTAACACCTTATGAACTGTAGTCCTGCATACGTATAATTGTCGAGCATATGCACGCACAGATGTTTTAGGGCTCCTTATGTAGCTCTCCCATATAGCCTCTATAGACATGTAAAGTAAAACATCCAAGTTTAATTTCTATAACATGAATGAGTCAATGTTCACACTTAAACTTCGCTTACATCAAGGTGTAAGTGAAGTTTAAGTGTGAACATCATCTCATTCGTATTATATAAATTAAACATGAAAATAACTTCACAGTTAATAGTGCTTCTGTTTTTAATATTTATAAAAATTTGAAGCTTGTTTATCTTTACTATCATCTTGTTGCTAGCAATCATAAAACAAGTCCTCACATTCATAATTTTAACATAGCATAAATAACATATGCATTAAAGTAACAGATTCACAACTATATATAAACTGAACTTCTACTTAAATGATCCCTTTTTGTTATTTATTTGTGTTGTATCACAATATATTTCTTGTGAGAATCCTTCTTTGGAGATTATTTTATTTAAACCATATTTTCAATATATACTCAATGTTATTTATTGTAATATGGTGACAAATTTATGTCTTGATGAGACAATGTTGTAAAACAGCTTGATGGTCAATAAACTCTAAACTCTAAGCAACCTATATTCATTTTTCAATATCTTCTGTCATAACGAATGCATAATTCTATTGCAGATTTAAATACTTTAATGCTTATAGCAATGTTAATTACATAAATAACATTTTAAATGAATAATATTTTAATAATTGAAATGAATAATGCACAAATAATATAAATTATAAAAATTCTTTAACCTTTCCTTAAAATTTCTGTTTTTGTTATATTGAGCAAGAACCACAAAATTTTACAATTATTGATAAATAACTGCTTCAAAAAGCAAAAATCTATACACCAGGGGCGTATAGTCAGTGGCTTAGTAGTATCATATCAGCTTATATATACACTTCAGGTTGTAAATTTAGAAAACTGACAGCATAAATCCTGTATCTCTGCAGGGGCACAACCAACACTCTCTTGCCACCTGTAATACATGTGTTCCTCGTGCCACATCATAAATAGCATATGGTTGGTAAACAACTTCTATGTACCCATTCTTATTAGAAACAATTTAATATTTTTCTTTTTGTGCATTATGTGAAAAGTGACACACAGATTAAAACAATATTGTTTACTAAACATGAAAGGGACTCGCTTCAACTGAGTCGTTATCCGGCAGCCTACCAACAGTCACAATGTTGTGTTAAACACCGCTATTTCGTTCGCAGTTTTGGGTTTTCAGGAAAAACAAGATATTATAGTAAAGGGTAGTCTACTCTAGACATTTATATGAGTACATAAATGAAAAACTATGTAGGTCATTTCAAAATTCTTCAAAATCACTAACTGCATTAAATTGAAAAATAAATCATTTTGTTGGTCTTTTATTCTTTTTTAAGCCAATAGACTATGGAATAATGTAGGTTTCTCTGATATCAGTAATTTTCATAAAGCAAAGATTCGACATGAGAAGGTGCAATCAAATTTATCTGCAATAACGAAATTGAAAACTTTTGGTAAAACAAGGATAAGACTTTCAAATAAGTGAACATTCAACTAAGTATACAATGCCAAAGTTGACTCTAATAGAGAAATAATGAAGCAATTATTCAATGTAACTTTCCTACTGGCAAAGCAAGAGCTAATTTTCACCCATCATAACGAGCATAATGAATCTCTAAATTGGGGAAACTATATTGTTTTGGCACATGCTATGCAAGTATGACATCAAATTAGATGCACACTTACAAAGCACTTAAGTTTTGATAGGAACGTCAAATTGAAATTCAAAATATTATTGGAAGTATTAGTGACGTAATGCTACACTTAATAAGGAAAGAAGTAAAATGTGTACCTTTTGTTGCTTTAATGCTGGATAAGACAATGAAAGTTGCAAAATTATTTCAGCTTTCCAACGTCATTCGTTATGTAAATGAGGGTGAAATTCAGGAGAGGTTTTTAGACTTTACAGATGTCAGCAATTATCGCTCTACAGTTGCGTTAAGTGAATTATGTGGTGATTTATGTGGGTTGCAAGTGCTACTGAAGAAAAGATTTTCCAATGCACTATTCATCCACTGTTATGCTCATAATGAAATGTAAAATATTTTTCAACATATCGAGTGGTTTTTGTTCATTTTTTCTCATTCAACAAAGTGTGTAAATGTACTGAAGGCATTGTAAGCCAAGAAAAGATTTCCATTGGTGTCAGTTACATGTTGGAAATACAACTCTAGGATTGTGAACACAGCGAAGACAGAACTGATCTTATTTTTTGAGTATACTGTTGATGGCCCAGGCTCCTGGGATAGTGACACTTTTATTTGTGCCAAAGAATATTTAGCATTATTGAAGGATTTCACGTTTTCTTTTCTGTTGGAAATTTTCAGTCATATTTTTGCTCTCACTGACAAAGATTACTGATGAGAGGGACCATTTCTTTCATTCAAGAATCTCAAAACAATTTTGATAGTATGTATGCAACACTAGAAGAAAGTAACACAAATGTGAATGAAGCTAGAAAGCAATGCCAGGAAGGTGAACTGGATGATCCCAGAATTAAATATTTACATCTTTACGAGATAAGGGACACAAATAGAAAACCACTTTAGTGATTTAGAACAACTACAATTTATTGAGCTGTTTGATTTGAATGGGTTTGAATATTTCAAAACTAGTTTTCCTGAAATTTCATATCTCTTAAATCAGCCTATAAAAATTTGTTTCATTTCAAAAATTTGCAAAGTGAATTAGTGGCTGTTTATAAGTTGTCAAGACTTTTTGGGCAGGACAGTGACTCAGATTGCAGTTTTTGAAAGACACCAAATTAAGAGAAGAAGCATTTCCAGAAGTTTATAAATTATGCTGTCTCATAATTACAATTCCAGTGAGCACATCTACAGTAGAATGTATGTTTTCCTGTTTAAAATGCATAAAGAGTTACGTGCAGAACACTCAGTGCGAAGGCAGGCTTTCCCAAATTTCACTGTTATCTATTGCACAAAATTCAAAAACATTCTTATGATATCATGTCTTAGAAACATTTGCCCAAAAAGGAGAGAGGAGGACTTCATTAATGTACAGATGAATATGGAGGAAAGCTTTATTTTTGTTCTAATACATATTACTGATAATAAGATATTTTTTATATTTTTCTCTTGAGTAGATTTGTTAAATAATGTCATGACAGTTCCATTACTGCTGGTCGCCCCCTGAGAAATATCACTGCATGCCACTGGTATACCGTAACTGTAGGCCTAATGGTCGATGCAAGAGGCATGAATGCAAGTTCTTTGTCCACTCATGCAAGAGCTTCAGCCTTGATAGGCAGCTAATTTAAAATGTTTCACCTTTGGCCATTAAAAAAAGTCTATTTCAATTTTAAAGAATCATCTATATACAATATGTCTTTAACTCCTTTTGAAATTTGATTTTGTTAATTGTTTGCTTCAATTTTATTGTTCATTTTTTTATAATTACTGTTACTAAGCCTTATATCCTTTTCATATATTTTATTATGCTTTATATTATTACTTTTGTATCTGCTCCCTTGTTTACATGTTTAGTTAATTTCTTTGTTTGTTATGTTTGGTCTTTATGGCAGTCTTAGAATGAGAAAGCAGAAAGATTTTCTTTCAAAATAAAAACATCTGGGAGCTTTTGAATACCTTCACTAACATTAATTTTAAGATTTAGGATGGTTGGCAAACACAGGTTGCATGTCTCTGCCAACTATGGCTTCCAGATCCTGGACTTAACACTGCAGTACTTTGACTTGTTCCTTGGGCAGTGTGCAACTGGAATGTAGATACTTGCATTGATGTATAATTATTACTAACATATTAAAATATAATGCATTTATATTAGTTTCTGTCCATTATAACTGAAGTTTAATGCATCTTGATACAACAACTTATCTTTTAAAATATGTTAATGCTGAAAAGAATGTGACACATTGGAGAAGATACTCATAAAGAAACATAAAGCTGATTTAATGAATTTTGAAATCCCCATCAAGCACAACATAATCTACAAGTTTATCAGTAGTGTATCAGTAGTGCAGCAGAGAAAATCAAAGGACAAAACCCAACAATGTCTCAGGCTGAGGATGCAGACAACATGTCTGTGAAACAAGTTCTACAGCAACAAAGGTTAGCAAAACTAGTTATGTGTACATTCAACTCAAGTAGTGTTTCAAGAAAATTATCATTTTGCTTAACTGTGTACTACTTCCACTTTTAATTACTTTAATTTGCATTTCTAAGGTAATTAATTGTTATTCCACACAAGCCATATACGAGGGTGGTCTGAAAAGTTTCCGACCTCAACATGAAGATGGCAGCACTCGTAAATAAAAGCTAGTGAATTTCATCGTTCATCTGTTGACAGTTACTCACCAAAATTTCAGCAATTTTGGACGCTCAGTTGTTATGTAACAGTCGTTTGAGTGAGGTGATGTGAGTGTTTTTAGAAAATGGACAAAATCTAGTATTGAGCTGTCATTAAATATTTGTTTTTGAAAGGCAATACGCCTACGCAAATCAAAGATGAGTTGGATTCTGTGTATGGGGACTCTGCACCATCATTTACCAAAGTGAAATTTTGGGCAGCTGAATTTAAACGTGGCCGTAAGAACTTGGGAGACGATGAATGTTCGGGACGTCCAAAAACTGCAACTACCGACGAAAACATCGCCAAAGTTCACCAAATGGTGCTAGACAACCGCCGAATTAAAGTGAGAGAGATAGCAGAGGCTATGAACATGTCAAAAGAACATGTTTGTCACACATTAAATCAACATTTAGACATGAGAAAGCTGTCCATGCGTTGGGTGCCGCGTTTGCTCACGTTTGACCAAAAGCATGTTTGAATGAACATTTCCAACGCTCTGTTGGCGGAGTTTAGGCGCAATAAATCCGAGTTTTGGCATCGATTAATTACTGTAGATGAAACTTGGATACACCATTATACGCCCGAAACAAAAATACAGTCCAAACAGTGGACTGCAAAGGGGTAACCAGCTCCAAAAAAAGCAAAAACTGTTTTTTTTCAGCTGGGAAAGTGATGGCAACTGTTTTTTGGGATAGTCATGGAGTTATTTTAATCGATTATCTTCAAAAAGGAAAAACCATTACAGGAGCATACTACGCATCATTACTTGACAAGCTGAAGACAGAACTTGCAGAACAACGGCCACATTTGCAGAAAAAGAAAATCCTGTTTCACCTGTCTCACACCTCAACGGTTGCAATGGCAAAAATCCAGGTATTACGGTTTGAACTGTTTGACCATCTGCCTTACTCACCAGATCTAGCCCCAAGCGACTTCTTTTTGTTCCCTCATCTGAAAATTGCGCTCGGAGGACAGAGATTTTCGTCAAATGAAGAGGCAATCACCTTCGTGAACAATTATTCTGCAGAGAAAAACGCCGAGTACTATTTGGACGGGTCAGAGAGATGTGAGCATCGCTGGGAGAAGTGTGTAGAGTTACAAGGAGACTATGTTGAAAAAAAAAAAAAAAAATCTGAAAAAAATGTCTTGTATCTTTATTAGGTCAGAAACTTTTCAGACCACCCTTGTATAGGACAGGGTTGGAAAGGTAGAATCAGATGACTGAAAAATTCAACCATAGAATTTGAGCCATGGATCTTCCAGTTTTCGTTCAGCAGATCTAACCAACTGAGGTACCAAATATAACATTAAATTTCCCAACTGACTTGCATTCTGTATTTCTTTGTGTGTTAAATTGTTTATGGAAGTTAATAAACAGGAGCAGATACATGTAATTTTCCAAAACATAGGTTTTACTTGGAATCAAGTGTTTTAATATTTTTTACTACTATGGACATGTACTCTTTATTTTAGCCAATTTTGTAGCTTAACACAAAGAAAAGGGTGAAGTTTAGAGTAAACAATTTGATGCCGACATTTCACAAAAGTATATGCTTTGAGGCACCCTGAATCCAAAAAACCACTTTTAGAAAAAAATAAGATGTGTTACACTCACATGACCTTCTCTACTCTTGTACAAACTGTTTTTACAAACGCTTATTCTCCATATTCTTCATGTTAATCGAGATGTTAATCTTATTGCTAATTTTCTTGTAGATGTAAGGGGAATTGGTAGGCTTTAAGCGATAGTCAAATATTTTAAGAACTGATTGCATGTGAAGTATTCCATGCTCTTTGCATTACCAGGACAAAAAAAATGAATAACTGATTCCCATTTGAGAAAAAGTATTGGAAAATTTAAGGGAATAACAAGCAATATCTCGAAAATGGTTCACTCAACAAAAAAAATGTATATGACAAACTGTGTATTTTAACGTGATCTACATTTTTGTGTAGTAAAATTTTGTCTATCTCTTATGGTTTACCATTTATGCAAAAGTCATTCACAATGAGGAATACTTTTGGAGACATTCCCAGAAAATTCGAGATATACATTTCATTTGTCATGAAAATATCTTAAACATATGATATTTTAATCAAAATCATTAGAGCCATTTTTGAGAAAATTAAAATTTTCAAAAAAATGTTCCATGTAAAGGGTAATCTGGGGTGGGGGGATTTTCTTGAAAACCTTCGTGTCACATCTCTGGAAGATACTGAACCTAAATACCCAGTTTGGTGTTTATTCGACTGTTCGTTTCTGAGTTATGCTGTTCACAGACACACACATGGGCATGTTTCCAAAAATGCTTTTTTTGGATTCAGGGGGAAGTAAGTAGAGGAAGTATTGCATTCCACCCAAAAATTTGATTTCAAGATTTCACCGGAAATACATGTTTTGAGGCCTCCTGAATCCAAAAATAGTATTTTGGAAACTCTGTGTGTGTGCGTGCGTGCGTGTGTGTGTGTGTGTGTGTCTGTGAACAGCATAACTCAGAAACGAACAGTCGGATAAACACCAAACTTGGTATTTAGGTTAAGTATCTTCCAGAGATGTGACATGAAGGTTTTCAATAAAATCCCCCCACCCCAGATTACCCTTTACATGGAACATTTTTCGAAAATTTTAATTTTCCCAAAAATGGCTTTAAAGATTTTGATTAAAATATCATATACTTAAGATACTTTCATGACAAATAAAATGTATATCTTGAATTTTCTGGGAATGTCTCCAAAAGTATTCTTCACTGTGAACGATGTTTGCATAACTGGTAAACCATAAGAGATAGACAAAATTTTACTATACAAAAAATGTAGATCGCATTAAAATACACAATTTATATCATATACATTTTTTGTTGAATGAACCATTTTCAAGATATTGCTTGTTATTCCCTTAAATGTTCCAATACTTATCCTTTTTCTCAAATGGAAATTCGTTATTCATTTTTTTTTTTGTCCTGGTAATGCAAAGAGAATGGAATACTCCACATAGCAACAAGCTCTTAAAATATTTGACTATTGCTTAAAGCCCTGCATCTACAAGAAAATTAGCAATAAGATTAACATCTCGATTAACATGAAGCACATGGAGAATAAGCGTTTGTAAAAATAGTTTGTATAAGAGTAGAAAAAGTCATGTGAGTGTAACACATCAGATTTTTTTACTTACAATTGGGGTGTCAAGACATCAGTTTTTGCTGCAGTACAATTAAATGCATGATTTTCGCACTTGAGGCATCAAAACCACAATATAGGCCCTAATTTCATCTGCTGTAGTGTTACACCATTTTTCATCATCTTTCAACATTTTTCTGCCTTGTTGCATAAGCATTAGTTTCATAACATGTTTTCTCAAACAATGGTTTCATGTATTCTGAAAAATTGAAAGCGCAGATGGCATCTGTGAGCATGCTTGTTCAGTAAGTCTTTACAAACACCACTATTTGCAGTAAAAGTGTAGAGAATGAGTTATTGTCCAATTCCAGTTACACTGTTTTTTCTATATCATAATACGAAGGGCTTGGTGTGTCGTCATTGGTTTCATAATTATTTCCCTCACTGCTTTCTGCATAGATTCATTATCACTGTCACTAGAAATTTCTTCAGTCTGTGTTTCATATTCAGAAAAACCACCACTTTCACTATCTCTCTCTAATAACTTTGTATCAGTTTTCTCAAACCCTCCTGATCATGCATACGGATTCTTTTTGCGACCAAGACGTGAGTGCACGAAGAATAAAATTATTTTTCCTTGGTTGAACAAGTTGGTGAGGTCACACTGAGGGAATTACAAACATCACATGTCAGCACTTCATTCAAAAATGTATACAAATGACATCTGTGAGAAGGAACCTAATCTACATGTAGTTATGTAGACAATGAAGCATTGCGAGCTAAGCACATTATACGATTCATATGCCAAAAAACGTGTGCAAGCTCTGGTTGCCAAATGATGCAAATGGGTTAAAAAGGCCCAATCCAAAACCAGGCAAAAGCCCCTCAGAAGAAGTAGTTGAAACTGTTCTTTTATTTTACGGAAATGATGAAGGATGCCAAGTGTCAAAGACTGCACAGTTACATGAACAAAAGTAAATGTCTCAAAAAGGCTTATTTTGTGCAACTTGATGGGCCATACATGCTATTCAACAATAAATTTTCAAGTACTAAAATAAGCTTCTCAAAATTTGCTGAGCTTCAACCAAGGCAATGCATTTTAGTAAGTTCACGTGGCACACACACTCTGTATGTACAGTCCATCAAAATGTAAAACTGGGATTGAAAATGACAAACTGGAAGTGATGAAGAATGCGGGATTAAAAAGCTTCAATATTGCAACATCTTGTCCTGGTGATGTTCCAAAAATGGAGCAGTTAGCGCAACTGGCAAATATTAAATGTAATTATGAATGTACTACTCTATTGATAATGGTGCTTTTGTGTTTACAACTTGGCCCATTTATTTTATATTTCTGCATTGATAAGAATTAAATCTAGAAGAGATTTCATAAGACTAAACTTAACTCTATTAAATGTAACTAACTGAAAGATTAGAATTTCAAAACATAGTATTTTGAGTTGAAATATGTATTTTTCTTAATGTAACACTTTTTCCTGAAGTCTATTCTATATTAAAAATAACACTTGTAAAGTGTACCAATTTCTGGAATGTTTGACGAAAATATATACCTTATTAATAAACTTCATGTGTCAACACACTGTAACTTCACTCTTACAAGATAATTACCTTGAACGCGTTTCGAAGACACCTTGTCTTCATCATCAGCTAAGAGCCACTAACAAGCTTTATGTTTATAAACTTCATGTGTCAACACACTGTAACTTCACTCTTACAAGATAATTACCTTGAACGCGTTTCGAAGACACCTTGTCTTCATCATCAGCTAAGAGCCACTAACAAGCTGTCGGTTCCGCTGTAGAGGTCGCCGTTGAACTTCCTGTCGTTGTCATTTCTGGCTTGACGTATTTAAAAATGAGATCCTTTTCCAGAAGGAAATTGAAATTCATTAGATGGCTTTTGTTTTTTTTGTATAAGGAGTTTTTCCCATATCGTCAATTCTATTGGATTTTGGATTGACTTGATTAGATTTATTTCATTATGGATGTTGTGGTTTGAATTCCAGAAATGATATGCAATGGCAGATTTTTCAGTTTCCTTGTGTCTTATATTTTTAAAATGTTCTTTCAGTCTCACCCCTATGTTCCTTTTTGTTTTGCCTATATATTTAAGTTCGCAATCACTACAATTTATGTGGAAAATGCCTGGCATTTTAGTTCTAGGAATTTTATCTTTTGTGTTTGTCCTTAATATGTTATTTAAACTATGTTTATTGATGGGTGCTAGTTTGATATTCCACTGTTTGAATATCTTTTGGAATTTTTTATATTCCCAAGGATGAAATGTGAACTTTTTAAAAATACTGTCTTCTGTTATTTTTTGTAGCGTGGTAATTTCCTTTCTTTATCTGTTTTAAATTTTTTGATTTTCTTGTATACTAATTCTTTTGCAAAGCTGTTTTTGTAGGCTACCTCTATGATGTTTTGGGGCTCTTTCTTGTATTCCTCATCTTTCAAGGGTATGTTTACCAATCTGAAGGCCAAACTGTTGAAAATTGCATGTTTATGTGGTCTTGGGTTATATCCTTTGTTCTTTATGCAATTATCCGTGTGTATAGGTTTTTTCTAAAAATTCCGAATTCTAATTTATTGTTCGTTCTGATGACTATTACATCCCAGAAAGGAAGTTTGTTGTCTGATTCTATTTCCATTGTGAATTTTACCTGTCTATCAAATTAAGTAACTTTAAGGTATCTTTGGCAAGTTTCTTGTTAACTACTGCAAAGATGTCAACATATCTAAACCATCATTTAAATAAAAGTGGGAATGCATTTGTTGTGTGGGTCTCCAGAAAGCTCATGAACAAATTGGCTAGAAATAGGGATAATGGATTTCCCATCGCTAGTCCATTTATTTGACAATAGTATTCATCTGTAAATGTAAAATAGTTCTTATTGATACATAACTTTATCAGAGCAAGATATTCCTCTATTTTTTCATTACCCATGTCTATTGACTTTAACCACTGCCTGGTGTATGTAACGAGTTTTTCTCTTGGTATGCTAGGGAACAAAGAAATGACATCAAACGACACCAGAAGGTCATTGTCTGTGAGTTCTAGCTTTTGGATATTTTCTGTCAAATCAAATGTATTTTTAATACTTAGGCTGTGGAACTGTAGAAGTTTCTGAAATTCTTTAACTAACCATGTTGATATGTTGTATGTGGATGAGTTTCTAGTGTTTATCATTGGTCTCATTTTTTGACCTGGTTTATGTATTTTTGGTAATCTATATATCCTGGGTATGATAGGGTTGCTCGGTGTGAGGAACTTTTTGTCTTTTTCATTCAAAATGTGTATATTTCATGTTGTTTAGCATCTTTATTGTAATGTTCTGACTCTTTTTTGTGGAGTCTTTTGTAAGTTTTTTGTAATCATTGCCCTGAAGGAGTGCTGTCATACGTTTTTCATATTCTGATTTATCCAAAATTACTACTTTATTGCCTTTGTCGGCTTTAGTATAAATAAGATCTTTCTCTTTCAGCATTTTTAATGCGGATCGATACGGGTTACTTTTTGAGTTTTGTTCCTTCACTACTAATTCATTCAAAATATCCTCGCATTTTCCTCTTATGATGCATTCTTCATCTTCTGATTTATCAAAAATAGCTATTTTGATATCCGCTATGTATTCATCTACGTTGTGTGCATAGTCAATACAGGTTTTAAACCCTGATTTAACACATGCATTTCCCTATGGTTGAGTGAAATCTGGGACAAGTTGGCTACATCCTCCTGCATTTTTGATGGGTTTTTGATCTCTTTTAAATGCAATATCCTCTTATTTGTATTTTTAAGATTTGTTAACTTTTTATTTAGTTTTTCCGTTTTTTGCTTTACACAAATGCAAATGTGATCAAAAAGTTTTTGCTCCAGATTTATCCATCCTGTGTAACCTATGCACTGTATTAACTTCAGGTATAATCCATATGTTTTTATATCTAAATCACATAAGTTTTTATACTGTTTCCTCTTTTCTATTTCAATTACTTTCTTTTTGGCGGCTGCATGCGCTTTACTGTTGTGGTTATGATTAACTGCCTTACGGACAAATTTTGGTGTAACTTTCTCTTTAAGGCATGCGTTTAGGAACTTTATATCTGCCAATATGAATCTCCTTTTTGTTTTTAACTTTAAAAATTCTTTTATCTCTGGCTTAAACACGTTGTATGTAGTATTGAATACTAAACCATAGTTTTGTGTCGATCTCACCTCCATATCTCCAACCTGTACTTGTACAAGTGGTCTGCATAAACCACTATGCTCTTCTTTCCCAAAAGAATTGAAGTTCTTCAAATTTAACATAAAAATTAAATACATTTGTCATTTTTAAATACATCAAGCCAGAAAAATGCGTTAACGTCAGGAAGTTCAACGGCGACCTGTACAGCGGAACTGACAGGCTCGTTAGTGGCTCTTAGCTGATGATGAAGACAAGGTGTCTTCAAAATGTGTTCAAGGTAATTATCTTTTTCATTTCATTTATTATTTGCTTAAAGGAATACATACATATTCAAAGCATTGTCAAGGAATTATGCACAAAAATCATAGTTTTAAATCTACATAGATAAGATTTATAGTAACATATTTACAATAAAAGTACATATTACAATTTAATATCATATCAATAGTAATTTATTTGGCCCATATTATCTAAGATATTCATCACTTGAGTAGTAGCAACCTTCTATGCAGAATTTCTTTAACTCTTTCTTGAATGCGTTAAAGTTATTAATATTTTTCAGATAGGCAGGGTGTTTATTATACCGTTCATGGGCTGCAGTAGTAGCATTTCTAGCCTATGTGACTGAACGTAAAAGTATGTATTTCCTCTGGTATAATGCTCATGTATTTGTTTGTTTGACCTGCATCTTGCCTATTGAACAATTGTACTATTACTTCATACATAAGTATAGAGTTAAAATTTTTAGATCTTTGAAGGCTTGCCTACACGAATCTGTTTGTTTCATTCTCAGAATTATCCTTATCGCTCTTTTTGGAGAAGGAATACTCGGTTAGTGTAGCACAGCATCCCCACACTGTTATCCCGTGCAGGTAGATTAATCCATAATATAACATTATTTGTGTATTAACATCCCTATATTTGTCATTTTTTTCATTACAAACAACCCTGAACTTATTTTGTTACAAATATAATTAATGTGTTCACTCCAGATAAGGTTTTTATACACGATACCCCTAGGAAATTTGCCTTATCGACTGCATTTACTTCTCTATTTTCGATGACTATCTTTGTATTTGCTATTAACCTATTCTGAGTTTGAAACTGAATGTAATTTGTCTTATTTAAATTTATGTGTAAATTATTAGACCTAAAATATTGTATAATTTGTGTTGTGTTACCTATTGTCACGTTTTCCAGAGCCTGAGAACTTATACCCATGTTTACTATTAAGGTATCATCAGCATACATTAATATCTTTCCATCAGAGATATTTGGGATATATTATAAAAAAAAGGGGGCAGAGAATGGAACCTTGTGGAACTCCAAATGTCACTAATTCATTATTTGAGAAGTATTCAGTGATATGTTGATTCCTAGTATGTGTAATTTTTACTTGTTGGGATCGTTTGCTCAGGTATGTCCTAATTAATTTCTTCGGTATTCCACGTATCCCATAATGATTCAGTTTATCTAGTAAAAGTTCATGTTCAATGCAATCGAATGCTTTCGAGAGATCCAGAAATATACCACAGTTGATTTCATTATCATCTAGCTTATCGATTATGTAGTCTATTATTTCTCATATGGCATTTTTTGTTGATTTATTTTTTCCAAATAAGTATTGAAGGTTGACTCGAATTTCGTGTTTGTCTATAAATGATATGATTTGATCAGCTATTATTCTTTGCACCAATTTGGAGAGTGATGAGATAAGTGTTATCGGTCGGTAGTTACTTGTTTCTCTCTTGTCTCCTTTTTTATGTATATGTATGACTATAGATTTCTTCAGGCAATCCAGGAATGTGCCTGACATAATAATAGAATTGATTAGATTTAATAACATGACGCTGACCTCTGACGCATCTGTGTTGTTCCTGGCAGTTGCTTCAGTGGACTCAGAGTCCCGGGTTCGATGGTTGGATGGCAGGGATTTGGAATTTGTTTTGGTAGAGCTGAGGTTCTTGTTTTCAGGGGTGGTGACACTGCCCTGATGATATTAATAATACTGCCGGAGAAGTTTGAGTTATTTCTTTATTTGGTTACGTAGATTCCTATCTGGTCAACCCGCCACCTTCGTCATCGAAACCACTGCTATTCTTATCACTTTCGAAGTCGCTACTTATGTGTTTCTCCGACTAGCCCTCGAATTGCCTAGATTTCATAACTTCATTTTTTTACACTATAAACTTTCTGATTATTTTCTTCTAATTTCGTTTCGTCGACCGTCCTCGTGGTTAGTTTGTACCGGAATGAATCTCGGCCGTCCTCATGGTTAGTTTGTACCGGAATGTTGCCCCGGCATTTCTTTTCCTCTTTCACGCCTTTCGCCAAACTTAGAATTTTCCCCCCACCTTTCTTAAGTTTCGTTCCGTCTTAAGTTCAAACGTATCATGTGATGTATACGCGATCTTTCGATTGGCTATCATTTTGTTTCATGATTTTTATTATTGGCTACCCCTACTTGACAACTTTCACATCTGCTTCTTACAGCTTATTTTGAGTTTTAAAATCTTCCCACGAATATTCTTAGATCGTAGATAAGGCACATATACTTCCTGACACTTTTTAAGCTTTGAAACCGTTGTAAACGGCCTGTCCGAGCCAAGACACAAAGGCGAAACTTCCGGTAGGCAGGTTGTTGACCATCGCAGGTAAAATACATCTGCTTCGAGGAAACAAAACTTGCTTTCCTGTCTTTCCTACAAAACCCATTCCTAATATGAATTCAGCACATTTTCATCGCTATGTTCGATCCTATATTATTATTATTATTATTAATTATTATTATTATTATTATTATTATTATTATTATTATTATTATTATTATTATTATTATTATTATTATTATTATTATTATTATTATTATTATTATTATTATTTCTCCTGGGTCTCGATAACCAGCTTCATATGCCCTGACGGTAAATTTATCATCGGACCTTTAGGTTGGATGATGGGTTTATCGTTAATGTCCCATCTAAACTAATCTAATGTCCATCTCTCCCTTGGTTCCTTTCATTTATCATTTTATTTATTTATTTATTCATTTATTTAGTGGCTTACGACGATTTGATGGCGAGCCCACCGTTACACATTTATTCTGTTCACAATACATTTCAATCACTGAACACAATGCAATTTCAAATTTGACACAAGTATTTTTTTTTTACAAAATAACAGAAAAACAATCTACATAATATCTGGCCATCAACAACCAGGCTACAAACATTTATATTTAAGATATCTGTTTATACACACAATACATTCTTCAAACAACTTTTTTTTTAATTACACATCTTAGTTTTCTCTCTCTCTCTCTCTCTCTCTCTCTCTCTCTCTCTCTCTCTCTCTCCCTCCCTCCCTCCCCCTCCCCCTCCCCCTCTCCCTCTCCCTCTCCCTCTCCCTCTCCCTCTCCCTCTCCCTCTCCCTCTCCCTCTCCCTCTCCCTCTCCCTCTCCCTCTCCCTCTCCCTCTCCCTCTCCCTCTCCCTCTCCCTCTCCCTCTCCCTCTCCCTCTCCCTCTCCCTCTCCCTCTCCCTCTCCCTCTCCCTCTCCCTCTCCCTCTCCCTCTCCCTCTCCCTCTCCCTCTCCCTCTCTCTCTCTCTCTCTCTCTCTCTCTCTCTCTCTCTCTCTCTCTCTCTCTCTCTCTCTCTCTCTCTCTCTCTCTCTCTCTCTCTCTCTCTCTCTCTCTCTCTCTCTCCCTCTCCGTCTCCGTCTCCGTCTCTGTCTCTGTCTCTGTCTCTCTCTGTCTCTGTCTCTCTCTCTCTCTCTGTCTCTCTCTCTCTCTCTGTCTCTCTCTCTCTGTCTCTCTCTCTGTCTCTGTCTCTGTCTCTGTCTCTCTCTCTCTCTTGCACATTACATACAATACTGGTTTCCTTGAGGCTATTAGCAGCCTTCACACTCAGACACCTTTTGGTACCTTTTTTTTTTTTTGCCAGGTATACATTCTGTCCGGTTTTCTTACTGTATGTCATTAACATCGTGAATGTCAAGCACACGGTTTTACAGAACATTGCTATCCCAAAGCTACCAATTTGTTTGTAAACAATGTTCGCATATATGACTTTCCTTACTCGTGTTCCGAGTGCGTTTGTACATTTTCCCTGTCCGACTCTACTAAATTTCTTTGGTCCTGCTTGAATGGACGAATCAATGATAGATGGTACCTACCGATTATTTTCCCGGTCCTTAACTGTTGGAGTTGAAATACCCTGTCCCCGAAGGTTTGTGATATCCGATAAGGACCTTTCCAACACATATGCATACGTCTGTATTCCTTCTTTCTCTTGGTGGTTTAAGCAGTCTGTTGATGCTACACGTTCGTGTGTACCTGATAGGGACATGTTTTGTTCACTCACTACCTGCGGGTCGTCCGGTCTCTCACCATAATAAACATTTTCATTTTCTGTGTTTAACCCACAATACTGGGGTGCTTGACCTACTTCTGACTCATCAGCTGACTGCAGTGGCGTGTCGTTAAGACAGTTGTTGCGTAAAAATTCTAACCACGTTAATGCCTCCCCCAATGTGCAAATATTCAATAAAAAATTGTTCTTGTTGTATTTGCTCTTCTATCTCGGTTAGTACCGTGTATTCCATACTCAGGGTTTGAATGAACGATATTCTTCTTAGCGATCCGTCTACTGTAAGTGTCAATAGCGCTCGTCCATAGTCAATAGTGGCTTGGAATGCATTTAGCACGTCGCTTCCCATCAGTATGTCTACTACCAGTTTGTCTATTACTAAACACAATATTTCAAGTTCAACATCCCCTATGCAAGCATTAATCATGACCTGCTGCGATATCTTTTGTTTCGCGCGGCCTAAGCCATTATGCAGTATGCGTTCTTTACGGGCAGTGTCTGTAAGTTCTTATTCTTTTCACTGAGGTGGTTGAAGAGTGCTTTACTGCACGCAGAGATCATGGCTCCACTGTCTATTGTTACCAAGTACGTCTCATTTTCGATTACTGCCACTACTCTCGGAGATTCCGTTATTTCCTGGGTTTGACTTATCTCCGTGTATCCGAATCCCTTGTCATGAAGTTTCGGCTGATATTGTGGCCTACACTATTTGCTTCTGTATTTTTGTTTTCGTTCCCTGTGTAATGCGAGAACCTGCGCGCATTCTCTGAGGTTGAGCCTGGGAACGCTACGACTCTTCCTGTCTCTAGTTTTCCGACCGTCGCGGCCACGATCCTTGACTGGGGCCTATCCCTTGGCCTATGCTTTGTCCTGCCATGGTCCCGCTTAGGTGACCTATCGCGTCATCCATTTCGCGGTGGACATTTTGCGGCTGTCGTGTCTGTGATGGGTACCCGCTCGGCGTCAAAACGTGACTGTACGTAGGCATGCTTAAGAGCTCGTGGTTCTCATCTCTGCGGGGTGGGGTCACTGGCCGGCTTGGAGGTGTTCTTGGCCTGTTCGGAGGTGTCCTCGGCCTGCCCGGGGTGTTTCCAGGTCGGTTCGGGGGAGTTTCTGGGCGGTTCGGAGGCGTTCTTGGCCTATCCGCTGTTCCACCATGGAGGTTATTTCCCCGGTGTTGCCTACTATTCGCCGGGTACCTGGAGAATCTCATGTACTGAACGGGATACTCATGTTGCCTCGGTGGCCTACCCGTGCCCGTTTGGTTCCAGGGCCTATTGTTTCTCTCCCGATTTCTCGTAAATGGCTCTTGATAACGCTGTCGGACTGTGGAATAGTTGTTCAACGCACCTTGTGCCCTCGTCCCATCATTACGATGCGAATGTATCCGATCAATGTGTACCTTCAGTCCTGATTCTGGGCCTATCTTCTTCCCGCGTTCCGTACCCCTGCAGAGCGGTAAGTAGTTCTATGGCTTCGCTCAGCGTCCTCGGACGTGCTACCACGAGGTGATGACGTATAACGTCTGGGAAGTGTCGTGTCAGGAGGGATACAAATTCACCTTCGGGCATCGGTGGTTCCAGGAGTTGACTTAATTGGCCGAGTCGCAAGAAGTAGTCGACCATCGACTCACGCTTCTCTTCCCTGTATCGGCCATTATTTATTTCTGCGCGCACCCTGTATTGTGCAACGCCACTCCAATATTTTTCTAAAAATGCAGACCTAAAATGTTCATATTGTGCATGCTCGCCCACCGTCAATCGAAACCAACTCAGGGACGGGCCTATCAAGCTACTTTTTATAATTACCATTTTGAAACGGTCGGGAATTCCCCTAAGCGCGAAATAAGATTCGAGGTCATTAATGAACTGCTTCGCATTATCGACTTCACTGTTGAACTTGGGGATTGGCAGTTCATTCAATAATTGTAAAGGTATATTGCATTGTTGCAGGGGTCCTACGGTGCTTGGCATTTCACTTGCCGGGTGCGGTGAGGCCGAAGGAGTGCAGGCAGGTTCGTTCGACCTCGGTTCGCTACTCGGGTTGTTACACTGGAACGACGAAAGCGCGGAAACCTGAGAGGTAATTCGCGCGTCCGTGGCTCCCTGAGATCGCGGTTCGATTTCCTCTAGCGCGTCCCTGCGAGCATTGACGGTCTGTGTCAGTTCCTCCCTTAATTTGTTAATTTCATCATTAACCCCTGCTTCAAGTGCCTGTTGCTTGTTCTGTAATGCTACACAGACTGTCATTGCTTCTTCCCTTGCCTTATCACTAATTGTACATATTAAGTTTTCATTGTTTACAACTTGTTGGGCCCTGATGGCGTCTATTTCCACCCCAAGTTCCTTCCTTACTACCTCTACACTATTCTGTGTTGCTTTTAGTTCGCTTCTTATATATTCCACATCCTCTTGGATTACATTTTGACTTGTTCTAATTTCTAACATGACACCCTGTATTTTATTTTCTAAGCCCTGGCTGATTTCCTTCTGTTGGATGCTTAATTGCTGCAATGTTTGTTCCTGGGTGGACAATTGTTGTTTTAGTGTTTGCTCCTGTTCTGTTAATCGTTGAGTCAGAGTTTGCCCAAGTGTTTGCTCCTGTACTGTTAATCGTTGAGTCAGAGTTTGCCCAAGTGTTTGCTCCTGTACTGTTAATCGTTGAGTTAGTGTTTGTTCTTGTTCTGTTAATCGTTGAGTCAGAGTTTGCCCAAGTGTTTGCTCTTGTTCTGTTATTTTAGTGTTTAGGAGGCTCAATTGAGCCAACATTTGTTGCATCATTTCACTCGTATTAAGTGATTCGGTGGCTTGGTTTTCTAACGTTTCGCTATCTCCATTTTCTACACTTACCCGCGTGCTATTGTTAGTGAAATTTTCCCCTTGTTCATTGCTATTACCTTCCATTTCGTTGCCGGTTAATTTCTTGCTTCTTAACAGCATTTACAAACATACATAACCCAGTTTACTTATATCTATTGCATATACACTCCCTTCCAAAATTTTATTAGCTTATGTATCATACAGTTAACACTTACTCGGTGCTGGGTTGAGCTGCTGCGAAGTGTTGTAATAGTTCACTAAACACTTCACTACACTTACACACTTTTTGAACACTGATGATGTCTGCGCTGAATGTCTGCTTCCTTGTAATGGAGCGGCGTCGATGTCGCTTGTTGCCACGCGTCTATCGGTACACTCTGCTGCTGGTGGTTGCTGATGTCGTCATCGGCGTCGTCTTTCTGTCCTTCCTTCCGTTGTCAGTTCTCCGGGTGTGTTATCCGCTGGCAGTATTTCGAGCCCCAACATAGTGGGCGCCATATGACGCTGACCTCTGACGCATCTGTGTTGTTCCTGGCAGTTGCTTCAGTGGACTCAGAGTCCCGGGTTCGAGGTTGGATGGCAGGGATTTGGAATTTGTTTTGGTAGAGCTGAGGTTCTTGTTTTCAGGGGTGGTGACACTGCCTTGATGATATTAATAATACTGCCGGAGAAGTTTGAGTTATTTCTTTATTTGGTTACGTAGATTCCTATCTGGTCGACCCGCCACCTTCGTCGTCGAAACCACTGTTATTCTTATCACTTTCGAAGTCGCTACTTATGTGTTTCTCCGACTAGCCCTCGAATTGCCTAGATTTCATAACTTCATTTTTTTACACTATAAACTTTCTGATTATTTTCTTCTAATTTCGTTTCGTCGACCGTCCTCGTGGTTAGTTTATACCGGAATGAATCTCGGCCGTCCTCATGGTTAGTTTGTACCGGAATGTTGCCCCGGCGTTTCTTTTCCTCTTTCACGCCTTTCGCCAAACTTAGAATTTTCCCCCCACCTTTCTTAAGTTTCGTTCCGTCTTAAGTTCAAACGTATCATGTGATGTATACGCGATCTTTCGATTGGCTATCATTTTGTTTCATGATTTTTATTATTGGCTACCCCTACTTGACAACTTTCACATCTGCTTCTTACAGCTTATTTTGAGTTTTAAAATCTTCCCACGAATATTCTTAGATCGTAGATAAGGCACATATACTTCCTGACCCTTTTTAAGCTTTGAAACCGTTGTAAACGGCCTGTCCGAGCCAAGACACAAAGGCGAAACTTCCGGTAGGCAGGTTGTTGACCATCGCAGGTAAAATACATCTGCTTCGAGGAAACAAAACTTGCTTTCCTGTCTTTCCTACAAAACCCATTCCTAATATGAATTCAGCACATTTTCGTCGCTATGTTCGATCCTATATTATTATTATTATTATTATTATTATTATTATTATTATTATTATTATTATTATTATTATTATTATTATTATTATTATTATTATTATTATTATTATTATTATTATTTCTCCTGGGTCTCGATAACCAGCTTCAAACGGTTCTAACATGTAACAGTGAAGTTAGAGTGTGTTGCCACATGAATTTTATTAATATTTTAATTACTTCACTGTGTTTCCCATTAATTTTTATGTTAAATATATAACTTAGTTTAGTGTCAACTCTATGGACAAAGTAAAACGTTATATTTAATCTTCTGTTGTCATCACTGATTGCTAGGAGAAATATCTCCAGAAGTGTCAGCCATGTTTAATATAGCTGATGAAATCACAATTCCAGGTAGCTTTCATTGATTGATCAACACCATGTAACTAGTAAAATCTATATTACTGAAGTGCCTATATTTTTAGTTTTCTTTAGAAAATCGTGTAAAATGTTTGTTTGATTCTATAAGAGTAATTCCATTGAAATGTCAACCAAGGCATTGAATTTTAAAATTATATAAAAGCTGCAATATTATACATAAAACCAGCTCATTCAGGATATGCACTTTGTACCTTCTCCCCAAAATGTTTACTTTTCTAAAAATTCTCTTGAAGGAGAAAGCAAAAAAATTCATCAATAAAATACATTGTTTTACAAAATAACAGAGCTTTAGTTCTTTTGTTTGTTATAGGTGTGAATGAATTAATTTCACATTCAGGGGGTGTTCTTTAAGACTTTATTTTTAAATTTCTAAAAATATTATTTTAAGTGTAATAAAAAAGTACTGTTTAGACTTCTCCAAAATAATGCCAGGCTTGTTACTTACAATTACTGGAAATGTTTTACATACATAACACACATATAAATGAAATGCACAACTATTCTTTCTATGCTACAAGTCTTTCATGCCCATAAAGTAATCATTGTTTAAAAAATCATACTTATTTTATTATTTACATTAATTAATTTGCTCAGTCCATTACCTTTTGAGCAGAGAACTATGCCTAGGGCTATTTACTTCCTGGAAAATAAATCTCAATTATACTCTTACCTAATTTATCTCATCATGACCATCAACATTACTCTTCTTCTTCTTCTATGTGCCAATTATTGTATGAAAAAAGAAGAGAGTCAGGTCGTGGAGAAAGTTAAGCAGGAAAAATGAGAAAGAGAGAGAGAACTGTCATGACTCAACTTGCTGAAAGTTCAGAAGAGACCCATAGCTGTTCAACAACTTCATCTTTCAGACCTTGCCAATCCCATGGAAAAGCATTAAAAAGGTTAAAACAGCACTCCCTAATTATCCAACAAAGAGAAAATGTCTCATCAAAGAATTTGCCAAACAAGAGGGATTGATTTCTCCTTCACTAATGAAAAAAGTTACTCAAATTCCTGATATGGAGGCAACAACTGTAGAATGTTCTGAGAGAGACTTCTGTATCAGTGATTCAATATCTTGGCAATCATCTGGTATGAAACATGGAATTATTGTGTAAACTCCATCTGGAAAAGCAAACTAGAGAAACGTTACTTATTCCTAACCGTCAAAGAGGCACACGAGATCTTGCAATCGAAATATGATGTTAAGATAAGCTTTTCAAAATTTGCTTTCTTCAGACCCATAAATGTCCTCCTGCAGAGAGATATTCCTCATAATGTCTGCATCTGCAAGATCCATGAAAATGTGCTCTTTTTACTTAATACTCTGAAAATTGCAGGTCTCTCTGTGAAATTAAATTCAAAGAACTTATGCATCAGGTGGTTTGTAACCAAGAACCCAAAATTGCATGATGCAAAAGTGTTTGAATTGTAAGGGTTGAGTAAAATTGTCACTTCATTACACGAGAACATTTTTGGATGAGTTTTGCTCGTGGAATCAATGCTTGTCTGACGCAGCCATCTAAAGAAAACCTGAAGAGGCAACTGCAACAGGAAGTTCAGCATAAATCACTAATTAAGGAAGAACAATATTATGCTATATACTGCCTTCTATATTGCAAGAGGGCTGAAACAAGCAACCATAAAATTTGTTGAGACTCTAGGAGAAGTATACCAGTGGCCAAGTGAGGAACAAAGAGAAGAATTCAATCAGAAGTTCATATTTTTTGCAGACATTACAATTAGTAGGACCTAGACCCTTTTCAATTGCAGAGTTACCAGCAGTGAGGAAGTAGAAAAGTGAACTTGAGAAGTTCTGAGCATTAAGTGTACACAAATCAGAACTCATGTTATAGTGTAACCAAGAGTAAACACATATCTCAAGACTGAGTGGTGGATTATAATCAGCTGTTAAAACTACATATCCATTTCAATACAAAAAGAAAAAAATCAGAGTCTGTCATTGTGTTGTTCACCATGTTAGGGCGATATGCACAGTCATTACCTTAAAGATACCTTAAGGTTTCCTTAAGGAAACGAAAAGGATAGGCGAAGGTATGATTTCGTATGCAGAGACGATTCTTAAGGACTCTTTAGCCTTGCGGATGCCTTGAGGAGCGCCTTCGGAAATACTCGGAAAATATCCGTGAAACTATTTGAGTGTTCATAATTCTCATACGAATACGTCACTTTCAGCCAATAGGAAATATTCATAAGCATAAACAATACACACATCAATAAGCATGGCGGGTGAAACTCCTCACAAGGTGTTTTCTCCAGAAGAAAAGTCAATTTTAATTTATCTAATCAAAGAGAAGCGAATTATTGATAAAAGAACGGACATTGTAAGTGTTGCTAAGAAGAAGGAAATCGAACACCAACTTAATAGCAACAATGCCAAGTTCAAGGTAAGAAAATAAGTTTGGTTAAGTATGTATTACAACAACTGCAAATATCAAACAGCATTTGTGGTATAATTTATTCAAATGTAATTAATACAGTTTCATGGAGTATTCTAATTTTTTAAATACACTTACTATATTAAATGGAAGCTCAACACGATTTGTCAGTGAAGGTTAATGCATCTGCCATTCAATACGGATTGGTGTTATAAAAATATGCATCGAATTCAAAACTATTTCGATACACCAAGTAATTTATATTTTAACGTTTGCCAAAAATAACTGATTAGGAACCTTAAGTTCCGTATTGAAATGATTTCAATACGTATTGAGCCCACCTTCCTAGAACATTGATGGCGTGTATGTTTGTTCAAAATTATTATTGTTATTAATGTAATTACAGTTTTGATGTAATATCTAATTATGGTGTAAGTAATTCATTTACTTCAAAACAAAATGTTAAACATAGATACACCAGAAACATGTAATAAAATAGTTTATTAGCCTGTTATATACACTCTGATTTTCAGTATTACAAAATTGGTTACATATGTATTGTTGAGGTTTAACATTCGTTAACCTGGTATGTAGGTTATTTCAGACGATAAATGTATGAAATATAAATGATGCTCAAATTTATACACATTTCGGGATTAATAATTGTTTGCATATTTAAATTATCTAGTTAATCGCATTGCTGAGAGGGACACTAGTTAAAAACAGAATACCCCGTGTTGCATACCATCACTGAACAAACAATATTGCGCAACTGACATTTTAATAGTTTTTATTTTATATTGTTATGATAACCTTGCTTGAGTTGTCAGTACTTTTGCAAGTGCTTTCCTTTTTAGGCATGCGAATCTTTTCTTCCACACTCCATTCGCTCTACTATGTTCCTTATTGATTAGAACTCTATATATGAAATGAAAGGAATAATATAAAACATTATTTTTTATTGTTGCAAAAATGTAGCTTGTGTAATTACAGAATACTAGCATAATAAAGAGCACACAAAATTATCTCCTAAAGCTGATATGATATAGATAACCTGCTGATTTACCAAAAATGTAACATGTAATAGCTTTCCTTCACACTTTATCCATGCTTAGGACTGGCAGCAAATATAGTGGCGTGTTTAAAAGCTGGAAGAATTTCCGCTGCCAAAATCTTAGGCTAAATCTGGTTCACAGAACGTATTTACACTACATACACTTCCAGATAACAAGATAAACAAAAACAGAAAAATTGCAACTCTGTTGTTAAAAGTACATTTTTATATGTTTCAGAAATATGGCAATTCACAAATATGGATCTGCCCATGGTTCTTGTTACATACAAATGCTCAGTTGAAATGTCTTTGTATGAACTGTTGCCTGAGAATACGTGCTCGTGGGTTCTGTACAGCATTGGCATTGGCCACAGGTACACCCTCAACTGGATCTTCTTCCACATTCTCGAAGTAATCACCTCAGAATGCCAATGTTGTGTAAAGTAGCACATGTAACAATTATTGCTTGTGTGGTAATTGCTTTTTTAAGTAATTTCCTCCTTAGACAAGGAAATCTTTGTTTCCATACCCCGTTCAGTCGTTCTATGATATTTCTAGTGGATTTGTGAGCTCTGTTGTATCTGAAATTAAAGGCACAAATGATTGTATTTCAGTGTGTATTCTTGTAAAAACTTGTATCTATTTTTCTTAAAATATGGTATCTGCTGGTATACCAACCAATGTAATGTTCTTTCTTAAGATTTAGATAAGTTCAAAATGTCAGCTCCCTTACCAATACAATAATAAACATATAATGAAAATTCTTTGTTTTTATTATACAGCCTCTAATCCCTTAATTATGTGCATATATATTTCACACTTATTTTATACATATATATTTTCTCCGCCCCGCCCCGGTATCATTCTCATGACAAGTAAGTATTCAAATAGAAATTACCTTCGTTCTGCTGGGGTTCTCACATGATGATCCAGTATAGAAGTGTAAAGGTAGGGCAGTTGTGGATAACCGTCTCCAAGCAGAATTCCATGTACTCTGCCATCAATACATTTTTGACAAATAGCAGAGTTGTCAAAAATTCTGCTATCATGCGTTGATCCTGGCCAATGTGAAACAATGTCCATGATCTCCATCTGAGGTCCACAAATTAGCTGAACGTTAAGAGACATCCAACCCTTCCTATTCCTGTACAACTCGGCAAACTGTCCTCCGGGACTTTGAATAGGAATATGGGTGCAGTCTATTACACCTGAAAAGATGTAGAAATAATTTACAGTTACTCAAACAAACCTTTTATGAACATAAATAAAAAATGCAGCATTTGAAATTACTATTGGCTTTCATTCACGTTGCAACTGATTTTATGAGACTCCTTCAATATAGAATTGTGATCACCTACCTATGCTTAAGAAAATGTTATATTATGCCCTTTCATTTGTATCCATATTTTCAAATTTGGTATCTACTATCATCATGAGTGTCTCATGCTTTATTAGCTTAATGATAGGTAATAAGCCACTACCCTGTTTTAGTCATTAGTAAATACTATTATTACCTGTTACACCTGGAAACTGAGCCACTTCATAGAATAAGTTTCTATTGTTGCCGTACTGTTGTTCCGTTAATGGAAATTTCATAAATTGGCTTAAGTTCTGCGCAATACCAATAGACACTCGCTTGATAATGCGGCTCACTGTGCTCTGGTTTATCTTTATGAGATCTTCATTAACAATCTGAAAATACAAATTATGAAACTAAAACATAAGTTTATCTTAAGTATAAACACAATGAAACTGTAACTATTACTATCATTAAAACATTAGGAGCATATTTTAGAATAAATTAAAACTTACTTACTAATAGAGCGATTCCAAAAATATACTAACCAATTAAAATCACATTAAAGAAGGTTTTTTAAGATAAAAGGAAAGCTTTTACAGCACTACAATTTTAGGAATATATTTTTATATCTAAACTAAAACCGGCTGAACCAGGCTAGAAGCAGCATTTTAGCCAAACAGCTCATGAGAAGTGAACATCCCTCCCCCCAAAAAATAAATTAGTCGCAAATTTGGAAGCAGACAAACTAAGCAAAGCTAAGCTAACCTAACCTAAAATTTTACCGTTAACACTCGTACGCTATCCATTTTGCTACTTATATACTATGCAAGGGGCTGAAAATCACATTCTCAGATATCAAATTGACGCACATTTTTTGCACGTTATTCTTATATAACAGACACAATCTGTGCATACCGCCCAATGTTTTGAGTACACTTATATAACTGAATTAGCTTTACAAATAGGTTTTTAATTACACTTATATTTACCTGGAAATCTCCAGTTGCATAAAATCTGAGTGCACAGAGAATTTGATGAATTGGAGGAAGTGGTAGGCCTCGTTGTGTCCTCTGTTCTTGAAAATGCACTAGTGGCAAAATAGCTTCTGTTACAGTATTCTTTGAGAATCTGTAACGTTTAAAAAACTGTAAATCGCTATAATGCTCTAGAGGGTTTTCGTGGTCTCACAAATACCTCCTTTGCAATGGTAGCTCATGTTCCAAAGCTACATTTTCCATAAAATGGTTGAAACTCGATCAATTCGTGGTTAAGTATACCCGCCATTGTGCAAAATACAAGGGAAGGAATCCTTAAGGAGATGACAAGGTTGCTTTCGGCAGCCTTCGCTGTTCCTTGAGGAAGCCTCAAGGCCTCCTTAAGGGTTTTAACTCTGAATACGAAATTCGTGCAAACTGCTAAGGAAACCTTAAGGTATCTTTAAGGTAATGACTGTGCATATCGCCCTTAGTCCGCTACTTCATACCTTTAAATTAATTACAAATAAAAATGTTAAATCACACATTTGTATGAGATATCTCCAGACATTAGTCAAGCAAATAAAGGTGGTAACCAGTATTCTCATTTCCTATATTTCAGAGCATCAACTGACTGAACTTATATTCCAGAATCTGTGGTTTACAACAAGTCAGTCCTTTACCTGAATTTCAAAGGCAAGAAAATAATTTTTCTTGGAAGATATTTTAAAACAAACTATATCAAATCAAAGCTTGAAGTCCACAGCCACATCTGGAAAAAGTAAATTACAAGTAGCAGCATTTAATGTTTTATTGAAAACAAATGTCATGCTTTATGAGTCCGTTATTCATGAAACTGCCCATAAACAAATGATTTCCTTGTCTAATTCTTGTAGCCATTTGCAAGTTTTAACTGGAAATGAATAATTTATTCCATGAAGTTTACCACAATTCCATGTAGTTGAGTTATTTTTGTCTACTTATAAAAGTCCACTGTTTAATTCAGTGATTATGAAAATAATGTAAAAATTGAAATATCATAGAGGCAACTGAAAAATTCAACAGGCGGGAATGGAACATAATTTGCCCACTCTCCATGCAGTTCTATAACCATTGAGCTACTGTGACAACCCACAAGCACCCAGTATTAAAGTACTTGCAATGGCAGGTCTCCATTGAGATTGTCATCTCTAGTGAGATGCATTGATGGACTATCTGGAAAATAACTTGAGTCAATTGGGGAATTCAATGTCCTACAAGCATGTTGTCACAGTAGCTCATGGTTAGAGCAACCGCACAGAGAATGGGAGAACCGTGTTCAAATCCTGGCTGTGGCATTGAATTTTTCAGTTGACTATATTTAAAAAAAAGAAAAAAGAAAGTGATGGTAATTGTACAGCTCATGAATACTCTGAAGTGCACTAAGAGAATCACTCAAAATGAGACAGTCTGCCAATTTTTGATCGCACACATACAAAATGGCTCAGTATGGCATACAGCCCTGCACTATAAATGGAAGTGCTATCATAAAAATCAAATTTATGGGGTTCATTCCATTAACATAAGCACATCTCACACCATTGGAGTACTTAGATCCGTTAGTGTAGATAAAAATTTTTGTAACCTGACAAATATTCTAAAAAACAAGTGCAGATACTAAACATAGGCACTGTAGACTTCGGGGATGCCGTCATCCCAAGATCTACACGAGATGTTACACATAACCAAGGGGGGTAGACCCTCTCCCCCTTAGGAGACATGCTTGACCTTTCAATATCATGCTTTCTAAGAAGCTCCCGGAAGTAAACACCTACAGGCCTTGGCTGTTCCTATAACGTTCATCCAACATGGTGTTGAAAAAAGAAGTGTACGTTGGATGTATAGGCATACGCCATACTCTTAAGTCAACAGCCGTAGTTTCCTAACAGGACATCACGCCAATATTGCAGAACAGGTTCTGCCGATTCGGCGTAAAGACTCACAACTGGGTTAGCTGGAAAAGCAACGACAGCCACCCGAATGCCCCTTGATTCTGTTTCTCCTCAGCACACATGGTCATCTTGAGGAATAAATGATACACTCCAAGCCTATCCTGGATTGGATCAGTGCACGACACAGTCATAGCAAAACTGTACAATCCGTTCCCTAAGATTTGCCATTTAATATCCACAAGATATTCAGAGAACAGTCACATCATGCTTTCAACTGTGCTATATACGATGACCAGCTAAGTTTCCTGTCAAACGTCAACCCCAGAAATGAAGTCGAATCTGCGAATGAAAATAAATCTGGACCATATCGGAGCGAAGGTGGTAATCGTCTCCTACGGTGCCAGAAGTTAACGCAGATTAACTTCTCAGTTGAGAAATGAAAGCCGTTTTTAGATCTCCATTCTTGAAGACTATCTAAACATTGCTGCATACAGCATTCCAAAAATGGCTTGCGTTGAGAAGCACAATGTTGTCTACGAATACACATGACGATACTCCTGGAGAAACACATTTCGAGATGGAATTAATTGCTACAGCAGTGTAACGCTTAGTACCGATTCCCTCCTGAATAGAGATTCGAAATAACGGAGCCGACCCTTACGCGGAAAACGTGGTCCTTCATAAGCTTCTGAATGAACAGCGGTAAGCATCCACGTATGTTTCAGGTATGCAGGGAACATAGTATCCCTGCTCGCAACACCTATCATAAGCCTTTTCCAGGCCAAAAATATTGAAACGATTTGACAATTGTTCATGAATCCGATCATGATCTGCATCGATAATGGCACAAGGCGGTCCATTGTTGAACGTCGTCGTCAAAAACTGCACTGGATGTTGGTCAGTAGGTTGTGAGTTTCCAACCACCATACCAACCGTCCATTGATCATGCGTTCCATCACCTTGCAAATGCAACTGGTGGGGTAAATAGGACGGTAACTGGGCGGAAGATGGCGGTCCTTTCCAGCTTTCAAAGTGGTATGACGTCAAGTCAAACACGATTATAGATCTCGAGCAGGAAATCCTTACCTTCAGGAGAGAGCTGTTGCAGCATTTGTAAGTGGACCTGTTCCTGATGCTGATAGTGTGAAGATGAAAGAGCGTGTTCAACTCCGACTGTAATGTTCAAGGTTTCCAGAACGAAACGAGAGACCTTAAGATTCCACCTGGGTCTTAACTGGAAGGTACGCGGGCGAATAGTTATCTGAGCTAGACACTTGAGCGAAAGCACGTCTAAATGTATTCGCCACGTCAAATGTATCAACAACAGCTCCTGCAGCTGTTTTAAGACCGGCGATTGGCATGTGGGCCGATTTTCCAGCCATAGGCCTGAACTTATCCGATACGATAGAGGAAGGTGTATGTCGGTAAAAACTTACTCTATTATGTCTTTTTGTTATCCTTAATAACTTTATCTAGACTCTGCACTCATTTTCTTGTGCTAGATCAGGCTAACCAGTGTAGGACGACGCTGGAAAATCTTAAGCGCACACCTGTGAGCACGAATGACCTTTTGATATTCATCCGTCCACCAAGGGACTGGAAATCGACAAGGGTGGGCAGTCGACCGAGGAATAGATTGCTCAATAGCAGAAAGAACTGTCTCTCTAAGATGTTCGGCTAAAACATTCACAGAGTCGCGCTCATTGTAATTAAACACAGCCAACTGGGAGTAAAGGTTCCAGTTGGCTTGATCCAAGCGTCATCTAGGCAAACATGTGGAAAATATATATCTTGTGTTAAGAGATTAATAAGATATAGAAAGTGGTCACTAGAGGGTAAATCAGAGATGACATTCCGTTGCTAACTGAAGTGAACAAAGTACAACACAAGATGTGAAAGTGTTGAAGGAGTCTGAAAGAAATCTAGTCTCTCCGGTGTTCAGAAGGGCTAGGTTATAAATGTCCAAGAAATCGGCGATTTGCCTCTCGCACACGCCCAAGGTGAGCTCTCAAAGAGGGTGATGGGCATTGACGTCTCCCACCAACAGAAACGGTGTTGGTAACTGTGAAACAAGATCTTCTAAATCACTAAGCGAGAGGTCGTCAGTTGAAGACAGTTAAATATTACAAATGGTAAATCGGATGGATGTCAGTTTAATCCTTACAGCGACTGACTGGACACAGATTCCACGAATATATCATCTCTGATGAACATCATAGTGCCCCCGTGCGAAGGAATATCTCTTCCGGTATAAGATCGCACCGTGCTAGGGCATAAGTGTGATTTGAAAGCTATATCACTTGCAAATATACGAACAAAGGTTCATACTTGTTGAGCAAAAGTTCAAGCTCTGGTTGATGTGTTCTAATTCCACGCATGTTCCATTGTAGGATAGCCATAGTAATTGTAATGGGATACGTTCTCAATCGTAAGAATTTACTATGATGAGGATAGCGGTGGTCGAATCAATTTACGCTTTTTCTTTGGTATAGGGCTAACAACTTTAACGGAGGGTTTGTCCTGCCTCTTTTTCACTGTCGTTCTGGCAGTGTGGGAAAAATCCTCCTGCTCCATCTCCTCCAAGGGGGAGGACCCCTTTCCAATAGAAATCTTCGGTTCGAGAGGAAGTGAGATCAGCGAAGATGTAGATCGCGGATCTGAGTCCTTCCCATAAGATTCCCCTGAAGAGGATCTCCGTGGAGATGACCGTGGACTTTTCTTTCCCTTGGCTGTTCTGGATAGAATTTTTAATTTTCCTTCAGGAAGTCGGTTCTGTCGTAGCTGGTCCTGAACTTTTTCGAAGATTCAGTATGTATGACGGACTTGCCCGTCTTGTTGGTTAAGGTCGAAGGTTTTGATGGTGATTTTACTGATGTGATCTTTTGAGTAACGGACTTGGTAGATGTTGATGGTGTCGTCAGTTTTGATTTTGAAGGCTTTGGCTGTATTCTGGCTACAAGAATCTTTTCTGAAATAATGGCCCCGTTTATATCGCTGATTTGAGTTGCGATTTTCCAATTCGGTAACGGTTTGGCCGCAACTGAGTTGTGGGTACCAGGCATTGGGAACAGAGGGTTGGCGGATGCGCAGGGATGTCCGGACTTCCGAGGACACCTTCTCCCTAATCCGGATCTCTTGGATCGCTCTTTCCTCTGCAAAACGGGGGCATTCTCGGGAACTTGATGAATGTTCTCTGCTGCAGTTAACGCAGGTAGATTCACCGTTGCAGAAATCATTGGCGTGTCCAAAGCACTGACATAGCATCTCAGCGGATTCGGGATGAATGGCCATCGAAGGCTTCATACCCTCCTTAATCCTTTGAGTAAGATCTACCCGATTAGTGGTAAGCAACAAAGTACGAGTAAGCACTAATTCACCTCCTTCTTTCCGCTGAACCGGTATACCGATGACACACCTTGCTCTTCAAGATTTTTTTTTTAATCTCCTCATTGGTCATACCGTCCAATGCATGGGTGTTTACCACACCGCGAGATGGGTTCAACGTCTTGTGCATTTCGACTCGTACCGAATAACTGGGTGTCATGTTTGCTTTCAAGACAATCACTGCCTGGGATGCTGAATTTGCTTCAACCAGGAGCGTGCCATTGCGATTCTAATGACTTAACAGGACCAGCAAGTTTACCCTTTTGAACTGTAAAAGGGTTCATCGATGTAAATTTTCTTCCTTTCTGTTCTATGAGTAACTAACTAGCAAGGATCACAAGACTCGATTCTTTTCTATTGACTGGTGTTTTTTTTAATTTTATTTTTTGGGATTCATAGTGCTTATTTCCTCCACTATTGCAAATGTCTCCACATTGGGCGCCACTCTAGCTTAGGTCAGAGTCCTGGCCTGGACCTTGCTCAATTCCCAATTTATAAATAGAGGGACCCAATCGCCCTCAGGAGTGTAACACCTGATGTAATGGCCTCTCCCCGGGACTGGCCTTTATCAGTGGATACGAACACAGTCCTATATGATACTCAGGGGCTGGGAGTTACGCATTACCCCTAATACTCCCCTCCTCCATGCTTCGCAGTTGTATCCGTCAGACTGTGTTCAGGGAGGTAACTGATAGTTGGTCAAACACACTTGGGACCAAAGCTGATTGGGCATTTGGCATAAGCCCTCTCACCTCTTAGAGGAACCCAATCAAGGACGGGTGGTGGTGGTAGTGGTGGTGGCGACGGCGGTGATGGTGGTGGTGTGGTAATGTCTTAGTTTTTTACTTCAACATGAACATTATGATTACCCGTGCTGTTAAAAATTAAACTGAGTTTTATTTATGGACGCTCTTTAACTGCTGTGGTTCTTAGGTCCCATTCTATATTGAACATGAAAGAACGGTAATTTTGCTGAGAGGCCACTATCAGGCTTGAGGTTCTTTTACGTGCCGTAAATCTATGACATGGGACCACCGGCTTTACTTCCCTTCCGAAGGAATTTTACACCAGAAAAAATCCATCGCCCTCCACCGGGATTGAACCCGCGACTCGGAACTACAGGCTAGCACGGTAACTACTAACCATGGAGGACGACGTACCCCTCCTGTTACAAACATGAAACTTTAGTTTACATTGTTTTTGATAATGGAACAACTTGATAAATATAAGTGTAAAGAAAAATGCATATAAGTGTAAAAAAAATTCCTACTCAGATTCAAATATTCTGTTTCAGCACATTTGATTTCAAGTTGAATTTGAGTTAAAATGATGGAAGTGGAAGTAATTACAATTTATTGAAAGTTCTGCTCAAAAGCAGCAGTGTTATATTAAAAATTCACTGGTTCAGTTTTCTTTGGCAAGAGCGTGAATGAGCCCATGTAGGACCACGCAAAGTACTTAGACATTTCTTTGTTTTCCTTCGAATCCACAGTTTTATTCTTTGGCTGTGGGCTTTCTTTCTCTTATCTGTCCATGTTGTTCCAGTTTCTTTCTCCCATTTGCTCCCTCGGTCAACTTGCCATTTATGCACTTTGATTCTAAAGATATCTCTGTTAGGTTATCTTCTTGCATAATTCCTGCCAATTTTACGTCATTTTTACTTCAAAAATTATTCACCTCATAATATCCGCTTGTGTTTTACTTCTATTTTCGTAGAATTCCATTATTTGTTTTGTGAGCCTGTTCGAATTCATGTGTTTAATATGTACATAAGATATTATGGACCTTTGCTTTCTAATGTCACTGTGAATTATCTGTATATTATTTTATTTCATTTTTACTTCTGCATCTGGGTTGTTCACTTAAAATTCCTCTCATATTTTTGCATTCTTTTTTCACAATATTTTTTATATCTGCTTTTCTGTTCAAAATTAATGGTTCTGCTCTGTAGAGGCACTCTAGTTTAATTACAGTGTTGTAATGTCTTAATTTTGTATGCTTACACATTCACTTTTTATTATTGATATTTTGAGTAAGCCAAAATGCATTTTTTGGCATTTACTTTTATTAGCTTTAGTTTCAATTTCATTTTCCGGGGTTATTTCATCAAGGAATTTAAATTGTGAAATTTATTTAATTTTTCCATATGTGCATTTTTCATGCATTTGGTATATTTTTATTGCAAAAAATGTATTAAATTTTTTTAAGGATATCTGCAGACTGATTTTCTCTGCAATTTCATTTAATAATTCAATCTGTTTGTGAGCTGTTACAATTTCACAACTGAGGAATACTAGATCATCCGCATATGCTACACAATCATCTATAGTTTTACTCTGCCTAATATAATTGATTGAATAATTTTGAGAATAGTTTTCTGTTTAAAAGCTACTTGTATTGCTTTTTTAAGAGCACAATTTAAAAGTAGTGAGAAAGTCCATTTCCTTCTCTTACTCCTGTTCTGACTTCAAAGGATTCAGTAAATTTAATTTTAACCTTGTATACGTTAAGTGTCTGTATAATAAGTGCAAGAGTTTTATGATCTAAAACTTGTTCAGATACTGATTGCCAATCAACCGAACCGTATGCTGTTTTTGAAGTCAATGAATGTACACACCAAATGTTGTTACAGATGTAAATGCTGCTTAATATTCTCCAATTTTCAGTTCTAGTTGCCATTGTGTTCTCCAACAAACATTGAGATACAAGTTTGTATGCAACTGATAGTAATGAAATTCCTCTGTAATTGTTCACATCTGCTCGGTCCTCCCTTTTTATGTATTAATGCTGTCTTCCAATTCTCTGCAATTTGTTCTGTTTGCCACATTTCTTGCATAAGTGTGGTAATTTCTTTCCTGCTGTTTGGTCCTGCCACTTTGAGGAGTTCTGCTGAAATTCATCAGCTGCTTTACTGTTTTTATGTCTGTCAATCTGGCCAATAATTTCTTCTTCACTCAGTGATAATGGATCTGGATTTCAATCATCAGGTTTTCTCAAAATATTTGGAAAGTTCTCTGCAATTTTCCTGTTTATTTAATGGCAAATGATCATCTCTTTTGAAGCAGAGACTCTGTGATTTGTATCCAATGAGTTTGGTCTTAAAAGTTTTGTAGAAATTCCATGTACTGATGATATATCATCATGTAAACTGCAGAGCTTACTAAGGTGGATATCAGCTGGACAAGTTTGGCAACCACTTGTATATTTTAAGTGTGGCAAGGCTATCCACAATTGAAGTTCCAATAGGAAATAAATAAGCGCAGGTTCATATAAGAGTCATTCCATGTCAAGTGGAATACCAATGAAACACCAAGTCATCAAATCTTTTGTATACATTTGATGCTTTGAAATAGAAGACTTGTATCTTCTTATCTCCTGTTTAAATTCTGGTATAAACTCCATACTGGGTTCATTTTAAAGATTATGGAGTCTACTTTAAACATATACTAGAATAAATCTGATTCAACAGATTAGTTACTTATCACAGAAGTTTGAACATTTAAAATTTGATTTTGTGTTATACATGTGTATATCGACAACCTAAAAATATTTGTTTAAATACACACGAATTCTCCGTTTAGCAGTGTATGCAAAGTTTTATAAGAGCTTTTGTTCAAATGTATTTATTAGAAAATATTTTCTCAGCTGGAATCCTCCTCATGATAACATAGTGCAGCAGCTTCCTCTGGAGTGTGAGAGCAGCAACTCACAGCTGTTATGAGTTATCCAAGGTTCTTCTTCTCAATCATTTTCAGATTTAAAATACAAACAAATCCTAATCACCGCAAACCAGTTTATGCATTTCCTTCCACAGAGTACCAGTCCAGAATATTTAGTTTGTGGAGACAGACCACAGTCTGTGTCATTTGTGAGTTTAGTTCTGAATATTAATATGAGTTGTACCGGTACCACTACAAAACAGCATGATTGTTGCTCTTCAAACTTTAAAAAACAACTTCAAAAATTAGCAAACACATGTTCAAGAGAAAAAAGAATTTATAACCAGTGGTTTGTAAAATGCTTTGGCAATAACCCTAGTTTTATAAATCACGAAACCAATTTAAAAAAACAGTGACAAAATAGAAAGAGTCCTAAAGCTCACTAAAGAAACCAAATAAATACATTAATTAAACTGGGATCAGTTATTGGAAGTGTTAAAAGTTTGTTTTTGGACCAATGTTCAACAACAGAAAAAGTTTGAAGTGCTCCAGTTGTTAAGATTTCAATAAAGAGGTAACAAAAGTAAATGAATGTACTAATGGAGATAACAGTTACAGTGCATAAGTGTGGCAATAATTTTAGTGCATATGATTTAAAAGAACAAGAAGATAATGAATTTATTAAAATAATGATCCCACCGAATGAATTTTAAATTATGCAACGCAGGCTATATTTCAATCCCGAGTAACCTAAACTATTGATGGACACTTTCAATCTACCGGCAGCAATGTATCCATATCACCAGATATCATTATTCAGGTAAATTTTAATTAATGGAGAAACACCATCAAAATCATGGTTAATATTTTCTAGTAAATGTGGTAGGGCTCTGTTTACTTTGAACACTAGAAGAAATTAGGTATTTGGAAAAAGTTCTAAAGCATATACTAAGAACCGTAAAATTCCTTGTTACACATGATTTACTGTTTAAAACAAAATAAAATTCTAATTCGAACAATAGTGGAAATTACACTATACCATTAGAATTGATTATGAAGTTCATCTAATTTGTCTATGAGCACATACAGAGATAACGTCACACACCTCTGTGGTGTGAGCATATCATGTGTGCCTTACATTAAAGAGTGCAAAGCTTGGTTTGGTGAGTTAACCAGATAAGGTTTTATTCTGGGGTTTTGCCTTATCCTGAAGTCAGGTAGCTTTAAGGTTTGTGGACCATGCTCATTTGAGTATAATTTCACTTATTTCATTCATTGCCTGAAATGACCTGTTGGTTAAAGGGGGGAGGGAGGGGGGGAGGGAGGGAGAGATAATGTAGTAAAGGTAGTGACAAGCTCTATTTGTCATCACAAACCTGTGAACAGTTGAAAGCAGCTCCTGATATTGCATATAAAGATTAAAGTAGTATACATCATTTGTTACTTAACTGAGTGTGGAACACCAGCAGAAATATTTGTGAATTAAGTTGAAACCTTACCAGCACCTGTGACAGAAACTTTGAATGAGCTTGTCATGCCCAATCCTATGATAGCACCAGGCAGGTCTACAAGCATCAATTAAAGAGCTGTGCCATCCTCAACATTATTGATTCTTCTGCTGTGGATGTTATTTTAGCAGATATTATACTACATTTTTCAGTGTCTACCAACTGTTAAAATCTACTCTGAATCCAAATTCTAGCATATGGAAAAACCTTTCCCAAACAATATGATACATTGTGTTCTTCAGAGTTAAGAGTTCTAGTGAGTTTAAATTGCCATATTTGAACATAATTGAGAAACTAAGACTTTATTATTCACTCCAAAGTTTATAGACCTACTTTAGCATAGTATTGTAGAATGTTATTTTAGAAAGATTTAATAGTGTAGACAGAACATTTCAATGTGCTGAAGGTGAATTACAAACCGACATCAATCTTTACAGTCCATTAGTTACCTATCTTGAATCTTTGATCTTTAGGAGGATAAAGTGGTGACAATGCATACAGATGTGATACCATCAGAAACAGAATGTAGCAAATAGATGGCATTGTGTTATCTGACAGAAACAATTACAGCATAAACATGTTAAGTATTATCAACAGGCTGTGTCAAGAACCAAATCATTAATGTAAGGTGTATGAAGGAATAACTGCTAGGTGTGATTTTTTTTATCAACCTCTGTCAGTTGGACACAAAACTAATTTTCCAGCAGGCACAAACTTTAACTGCAATCTATTCAGAAGACATAAAGGATGAATTCAAAATTAATGTCTTCGTCTTTGATGCTATATGAATGTGATGATAATTTGTTGTTGCTCTGTGAAACAAACATTCCATGAGGACAGCCTCTTGATTGTTTAACCTAGTATTACAATAATGTTGCATAATGTGCAACTATAGCAAACTGCATGACAAAAAGATCATTTTCAGTGGTCAACAGGCTTAAAGCTCATTTATAACAACACAGCAGGACAGGCTGAATGCTATACCTATTCTTTGCATTGAGTCTGATGTGCTTCATCAGAATGACTTCAATGACATCTCTGTGAAAAAACTTTGAAGGATATTTTTAATACCCAAGTAAAATTAATATACCTTAATTCCAGTGAATGATTGATTTCTAAATTGCAATATTTAATTAAAACTAATTTAAACTAAACTTTCCCATAAATTGTTTCCAGGGTTATGGGGTGATAAACTTTAGTAGTCTAAGAGACAGAATTTTACATAAATCTAGCCGTATATCGAGGTCTAGGATCTTTTTACAGTAATTTGTTTTTCATCAGTTTTCAAAAATATAAAGAATTCTTCTAAAGATATCCTTATAATTCAGGAAACACTTACCAGGCTCAAGCTTAATTACTTTGATGGCTGCTAACTCATTTGTACTTAGTCGTTTAGCCTGAAAGGAGAGAGAATAAAATGATTATGTCTTGCAATGCTCATTGAATGATTAGATTGTTTATTTTATCTTCCATATCACTTGAGTGGTATAAAACATTATTTTTTGGGGTGATCATATTTTCATGAACTTACCATCCATCATGAATGCCTCACATCCTAGGTAGTCAGTTTTACCACATTCATTACAGCCAACCTAAACCTACCTATCCCTTTTGCTATTTTTGCAGCCTCTATAGGTTGCCCATATCACAGCTGTTAGCTTTATTATTATTATTGATAGTTTTACGTTCTTATTTTTACTTTCCATACTACTCACCTATAGTAAGTACCAAGAGGGGTACTGCAGGACCCCAACACAACTATTTCAGGGTTCATAACAGTTTAGGGCCATAATAATAGTTGAAATAGTGACCAAAAACTAAAAACAAGTCGCCAATAATGACTTTACAATAGCTAAAAAAGTGACCAAATAGTGACTACTCTGTATTTCTATGAAATTGCAGAATTTTCTTTAACAGAGTCAAAATTAGATACAAAAATCAAAAGAAAATTTTCCAGCAAACTATATAGGTATGAATGTACTAAACTAATTTCTTAATACAACAATGTTTTCTTTATACGTAATATTCCCTAATCAAAACATGGCCAGCTGAATCAAAGCTGGAGCATTGGCTGTATCTGACATTAAACATGACTGCAAAAATACTTTATTGCAATGAATATTATATTAGTGGTTTTAGAAATGCTTGATAAGATATGTTACACAATTATTGCCATGAAAGAAAAAAAATACATATACACACATGGTAATGTGACTATAAATAGGCTTATAACCTTAAAAATGGATGTCTTTCACTTCTTAATGCTTAAGCTTTGATCTGGATGGAGTAAGACCCTTTTTAAGTTTATTGTGGGAACTAAATACTAATATTTAATTATAAAAAAATGCAATGAGTTTATAAAGAAATATAATATCCTTCCAATTTAAATTTTAATGTCTCATAAACTGATCAACTTTAATCTACTTTTCTTTCTTCACAAAAAAAACTGGGTGATGAGACACGCATTCGTTTTATTAATTTTAGTTTGAATTTTCCCAGTCTTTTCCTTTTATCTTCTTCCAATTATTGTAGCACTTTTTTCAGCCCTTCAAGCACTCCTTGTGCTACATGCACTTTAACCATGTCATTGTATTTAATTGCAGTTTTAATCTGTTTAGCTACTTTAGTTCTTCTTCTTTCCTTTTCTCTTTTTCTTCTGAAGGTACATTTTCTCAATCTCGGCTTTCTCTTCCTGAACTTCCTTCTTTATTTCTTTTTGAGCTACTTTTTCTTCCTCTTCTACTTTTCTCCTTTCCTCTTTTGCAGCTGCTTCTTCCATTTTCTTTTGTAAGTATTGCTTATAATTACGACTAGCACATCTTGCTTGTTTGAGAAGCTCGATGATAATTGTAGAAGCTCTGGTTTGTTCCCGGATTTCTTCATACTCAACAAAATAGTCAACTTGGCATCAAGTGTTTCTGAGCACATTGCAGCACGAACTTCTGCCAGCAATCAGCCAGATCTCTCTACATCCGCACTTCTGTGATTTAAAGACAAGCATGCTTTCCTACTTTAGCTATGTTCTGGTACTTTGGGAAACATTTTCCCCAGTAGTGATCAATTTGTTGATATTCTTTTAGTGGTGATACATTTTCTTCTAACTGCAGCAATTTCTATTCATTAAGTAGTAACACAATATCAATTCAATTGGCAGGAGGTTTCCGAACTTCATGATATACACAGAACCGTTACTTGACTTGATGTTGCCAGGAAAAATTAAATATTTCAAAACAGCCTTTGAGATAGAGGTAGCATTCACAATATGTTTATAAGTGATCTTGAACTCTCTTCCTTGCTTCTCTAACAAATTTTTCAGAATTTCACTTGCCTGCTGGCCACACTCAACTTCTGAAAAATGGTAAGAAATTGCTGTTATCTTTAATAATACTGTCATCAAGAATTTGAGGTGCAAAGAGAAGAAGAGTTTTGCATAAGAGGCTCGTTCTTCTGAATGTGCCTGTAATATCTGCAAAAACTTTAGCACTAGAAGTTACAAAACTTATCTTAGCTTTTGTTTTAGAATCTTTCAGAAGCTTAGTTATAGACTGGTACTTGTGAGACGCCATTAATTGTCTTCTTCACAGGTATGAACTCAATTAGAGCATACCATTCGTCTATGATTCTTTCATATGTTTCTGTTAATGTGAACTACCTTGAAGTTACATGCTTAATAAACCTATGTTTAGGTAATGGGAGTTTTGACTGGATTTGGGAAAAGTTCTTCAATCTGGAAGGACAGTCTTTAAAATAATAGTATATGTCGATGCCTAAATTGCTGACATCCAACCCAAATTCCACGAGTCCTTTCAAGAAAGCATTATGAACTATGTGAATTGTACATGAACCTAAGTCAAGGAGTCGCTTGCTGCATATCACTTTTATATCCAAGAGACGAACTTTTTTATTTACATTTGGCCCAACTGAGCCAATCATGAGCAATGAGTTTCTGGGAAGCTGAGCATTGTCAATTGCTAAGTTGATGTGTTTGACGAGGTCTTCAGCTGTTGCCTTGGCCATGAAAAATATCTGCAAGTGACTTGACTGTACCTGATTACTGGTATGTGACCAATATCTGGCTATTACTTGGAGCTCTTTTTTACCAGCATTGTTAGTCATTTCATCATACTGGATTGTGTAACAAGGTGATTGATGTACATCTGAAACAACTTTTTCTTTGAAATATGGTCCAAGACCATCTGTTATAAAGTACCTCATTTTTCCTGCAGACATAGAAAAATCACCAGGAACTGATCCAAGAAACATAGTTTAAAATATATCTTGAATGTCATCAGAAAAAGCAAAATAATCTGAAATTAAAGACTTCAAAGTCCGCACTTGTAGCAGAGTCTCTTGCACTATACAATGCCATTGTACTAGATGCCGAGTAAGATGAAGCTGATGTCACACAGGAATGTGAAGCAAATTACATCTACTGGAAACAGTGATTTCCTCTGCAGGACTGGCAGTAGTAAGATCAAGTTTATACAAGCATTTTCCTTATGCCTACTAGTTGCAGCATGCTGATACAAAAATCCCTTATTTCACTAAACTTTTTCACCCATTTGGAATAAGAAACACCATTACAATCAGTTTTTAAAAGCCAGTTCTTCTTAAAATTGCATTTCCCCATAACTAAAATCAAAACAAAAAAGCACAAAAACAGTCAAAAAAGGATCACTCCTCAACCCTTTAATCTAGAGCCATCCACTGCAAAGCCTGAAAGAAGAAACCACTATTAGACATGAACAGGTAATATACGTGTATATATTGAAGGGGAACTGAATCATGATTTTTAAGAAAGGATATAAACTAAGAAAGACCGAAAAGTGGTATTGGGAAGGAACGGAGCTGGAAGTAGTGAGGACAACTGACTATCTAGGAGTAAGGCTCAATAGTGGAGAACAGAAGAAAAAAGTACTAGCAAAGGTGAAGTAGTTGCCTTTTGTAGCCCCACCATTGGGAGCCAAACTTGAAGTAGTTTTATTGTTGCTGCAGTTACACCACATTTAGGCGTCAATTTGAAGCTGTTTTAGACCATGCACGTAATGGATGCCAATTTTGCGGGAGAAATGTTTCTTTGAGTGTTTTCCCCACCTACAATACAAACTTTCTGGTGGCCTTCGCCCCACGTTTAAACTTTAACTTTTATTTTAATGTTACTTTATTTATTTGACTTTGTATGTATGTGTGGGTGGGGGTGGGGGTGTGGGTGGGTAGGTAGGTATGTATGTATGCATGTATGGATGGATGTATGTATGCCTCGGCTGAGTCAGTAGTAATTTGTAAAGCACGTATCTCTTAGCAGGGCTGGTGTGGCTAAAGAATGAAGGCTTACACAAATTATAATTGTATTGTACTTTTTTTTATTAATCCTTCACACGATTAAATAACACTTCACTGATGTATCCTACTAGAGCTGTGAGATTATTGTTAATTGTACTTTTTAACACGTAAACTTTATATTATTCTCACCGCAATAAAATTTCATGCCTCATACTGAACACGTACCATACCGAACTGCTTGGTTACCCTTCCTTGTAGCTTCTCGCTCCTGAATTTGTACTTTTTCTCTATTTCAAGTCTCTGATTGGCTAAGCCTACTCCAATAAAATACTTTTATTTAACTTAAGCTTTTTCTAGTTTTTTATGGGTTATTTATGAACTGTTTTAAATATTACATTATTGTTCCAAGAATTATTAGTAGCATTATTAAACTTTCTAATTTATTGTTGTCTCAAGGCTAGCCCATTGTTAGCAACTTTCAGCTTTTACTTTGTAATTCTGTTTGCTATGAAAAGCAGCTTGCTTCTATTCTCACAGCTCCTACATTGTTAAAACTACGTAATACATTCCCATAACATTATTATATATGTACATAATAATGTAAACATAATACAATGACCGTTACATACATTTTATATATTATACACATATTGCTTTAAGGCAGGCTGCTCTTATATTTTATATTATATAATCATACTGATATCATTTAAGTGTTAGAAATACTGCCTCAAAGGGGAAACATGCACTACAGATAATTAGAGCATGTGTAAACAAAATACAAATGCAAATTGCATGGCTAGAAACGATATGTAGCACAGTGGTGGAAGCAAGAATGTTATACGCAGCAGAGATATGTGGGCTGGAAAAAGGATGAGAAAATGTAGATGCTGTACATAGAAATTTTTGCAAAATAAGCCTGGGATTACCAAGAAGTTCACCAAATGGAGTAGCATAAGCAGAACTAGGAAGAGTGGGAGCTAAAGGCAAAATGGTAGAAGGGCAATCAAATACTGGCTCAGAATAAGGCTACTGTAGGAAAATTAGATACTAAAGCAATGCTTGGTTGTACAGAAAAAAAATGGGGGAAAAAGAAACTTAGATGCACAATATACAGACAACATTGGAAGAAATAGGAATGGGGGAAACATGGGCAGAAAGAAACAACAAAACTAAGGGTTTCTGAAAAAAAAAATTAGAACAAGAGTGGAGGATATTGAAAAGCAAGAAATTTTAAGTAGTTTCAAGGAAAAAAGGTCATTAATAGATTATAGATATTTAAAAACATAATGGGGAAAAGAAAGATACATCAAAGTATGCCACATAGAGGCCAGAATGGGGTATTCATGGGCGAGGACAGGTGTAATGAATTTAAATGGTCTAATAGGGAGAAGAAGGGGGGAAAGATGTACTAAATGTAATGGATTACATGACAATTGCCATTATATTCTGGAATGCGAGGACACAGAAAAAGGAAGAGAGAATTTAATACTACAGAAATGGAAAAATTTACCAATAGAGCTTAAAGCTAGGAAGATTTTTAACACGAGATCAAATGAATATATGGAGAAAATAGGAAAATATTTATGAAAAATTAGGTTAAAGTGGTTAAAAGAGATGTGAAGCAAATCGGAGAAAATACGGAAAAGGGTAATAAGGCAAAAAAGTAAACAATGGAAAATTATACTTCCGCATTATATATATATATATATATATATATATATATATATATATATATATAACACAATGTTAAATATAAGGGGAAGAGAAATAATAAGCAACTCCACTGTATAGTAAACATTGTATAAATTGCATGTAAGTACAAACTAGACAATAAATCATTCATTCATTAGTAAAGGGGAACTGAAGTAAAAATATAAGTTTTTTTATGTTAATGAGTATTTTAGACGTAACACCTGGGAAAAACCCACACTCCTACTTGTAAAGTATTTACTTGGAAAATCCAGCTTCAATCAGTTGTGTGGGAATGATATGTCACACTGCTGACCCTAGCGCCTCACAGGGCTCTGAGCGGCATATAACATCACCACATCAATACATTGTGATATATAAAGCTGAATAATACAAGAACCAATGGTGCTAAAATTATTAATGTATGATCCACTGCTGAAAATTTTGCAATTTCATGAATTTCAAGAGTACGATATTGTGTAAAAAAAAAATTCACTGCAAATATTTTCTTAATATTTCTGAATCAATGGGTTACTTTAATGTTAGTGTTAACTTTTAGTTTAGTCCGCTTTAATAGTACAAAGCTATCAATATGCACGGTATATACAAAAACAATTAAACATTAATATTCCAGCTTAATGTGGTCTATTTATAAAGCGAAAGATCGCCACTGGCTCCAGTAAGGCAAAGCTTTTAGTATTCAGGCTTTCATGGCTTTAAAATACAGAAACCTTAATTAAACTAAAAATCCATAACTCGATGCCATTGCTAAAAACTTGCCGTAGCCCATGCCTTGGATTCTAGAATATTTTAATGTAATTACATATAATAATTCTTAGGGTGCTAATAACCTTGAGTATCCTTAAACATCAAAATCATCTTTATTATTATTACACTAGTTCCTATTATGATGGTCTCTATTATGAGAGACCCAAAATTATAATAGTGACTTTTAGTTATTTTTCTTGAAAAAAGAGAATTTTAGTGACCAGCTACAAAAAAAAGTGATTTTAGTTAAAATAAAAACGTTATTAGACATGATAAATGTACAGACTTTGAATTAAGACACATATCTGGTATAATTATTATTATCATTATTATCATTATTATTTATTATTATTATTATTATTATTATTATTATTATTATTATTATTATTATTATTATTATTGTTATATAACATTCCTTTTGTTTCTGTACATTTACCATGTCTACATGTATAAAAATTCATTTTGCTGTGGGATACTGTGGTACACCTCTTGGTTTTCCAGGTTATATTTTTAGCTTGGTATGCAAAAGGTTAAAGATTTCTGGAAATATATGTTTTGAGACTCCCTGTTCCAAAACAAGCATTTTTAGAGAAGTATGTTTTTTGTTTTTGTTTCTTTCCTTCTTTCTTAAAACTCTTAGCACAATAAATACAAATAGAAATAATAGATATCATAAACAGCATGTTTGATTCTATACCTAGAATACTACGAGGGACATTCTGAAAGTAAGCTTCGTCATTTTTTATCATATGGAAACTTTATTGCCAAAACAAATACACCTTGTACTATTTTTCAACATAGTCGCCACCGACATTGAGATATTTGTCATACATTGCAATCAGTTTGAAGAAACTGCTCTGGTAAAACTCAGTGCCCTGCAATGCAAGGAATTGTCGTACAGCCTGCTCCACCTCAGCATTACTTTGGAAGCGAGTGCGGCTTTCAATGCAGGGAACAGGTGAAAGTCCGATGGAGCAAGATATGGGCTGTAGGCCAGGTGATCCAATCTTCCCATCCGAAGCGATGAATCTGATCTTGGGTGAGCCTTGCTGTGTGTGGTTTTGCATTGTCATCCAAGAGCACAACACCTTCACTCAAGACCCTGGTCTCTTTCGTTGAATGGCGAACCTGAGTGTGGTGAGGGTGGCGGATTGATGGTCCCTTGATGGAGAAACACACCTTTCACATCCCAGAATACTGTGGACATAACCTTTCCTGTGGAGATCAACACTTTGAATTTTTTCCTCACTAGTGAACTGGAATGCTTCCATATCATTGAGGTGGCCTTGGTATCTGGGATAAAATGATGCACCCATGTCTTATCACCTATGATGATCCTGAACAGGAACTCATTTCTCTCTCATGCGTACCGCATTAAGTGATCGAGGGTAATTCCCATTCCTGCACTCCTGTGATCCGGGGTCAGGTTTCTCGGCACCCATCTTGCAGACAGTTTTCAGCAACCCAACACACCATGGAGCATGTATTGGGCCTGAGCACGACCAATACAGAGTGGATGCTACATCTGACACCGTTATGTCCTGTACTCTAGCAATGTTGTTTTGATTCATCCTCCATATTCTGCCTTCCTTCACTGAACATACAACACCAGCGACCAACCATTGGCGAGACATGACCTCTTCACCATACGCGGTCTGTAGGCGTTCATGGATGACAGACACACTAGTCCCACGTGCCCATTTATACCGGATAACAACATGCACTTCCATTGGTGACCACGTTGTCAGTACACATCTGTCTGCCATCGTGATTTGTACCCTAATAACCTCGGGCATGCCGGTCTGCTGCTCCTCTGTCTTCTTTGGCGCTCTGCTCATGCGTCATTCCTCCTCCAGTGATGCTCCTTCTGTTGTTGAACCAGCAATGGATGTGGATTCTTATGGTGATTGTATCCCCTGGTGTACCATCTGCTGATTCAACACAATGACAAAACTTACTTTCAGAATGTCCCTCGTACATGCTAGGATCACACGTATTACAACATTATTATTACAAGGCATTTTATATACAATAATGCTAAAGTTGGTTGAGAGATTAAATTAATGTTAAAGGTATTAATATTTCTGTGGGAAGCTCTAAAAACTTTACACTTTATTCATTGTCTAGTGTTATACCTACTGTTTACAAATTGGCAAAAGTCTTTCACAAAATTTTCAACTAGTTCATGCTTTGGCAGTGACCAATTTTGTCTTTGTTTGTGGCCTTTTTTGTTACACTATTTATAAAATTTGTGCTTTCTGTGTGAAACTTCTTACAGTATAGTAATGTGGTCTGTTGTTTGTTCACCTTGGTTGCACCAGCATGATGCATCTTCTATTATTCTGAATCGCTTGTAATAGCTTAGTTTCCCATGTCCAGTTATCATGATAGTGAAGTTCAGCGAAATTGGTATATCCCTCTTAAGTCTTCTTTAACCTTCAGAAAATAATCTCTAGTTTCCTTTCCTTTTTGCAATGTCTCCCATTGTTTTTGCCAATTGGTGATATGTAGGTCTCTGATTTATTTTCTTATTATTGCTATAAGTACTTTTTGGTATACTAGTTCAACTCCTGTTCTGACAGCTTCTTTTCCCAGTCTGTGCGCCAAATAGTTTCCAAGAATACCAGTGTGCCCTTTAGCCAGCCCAAATGTAATTTCCAGTTGCCCAGTTCAAGTCTTTTGGTCATTCAGGATTTTGTTGGTTCTTAAGAGTGCTTATCATTATTTTACTGTCTGTATAGATAGGAAATGTTTTTTTATCCTACGTCTGTGATCTGATGTATTTGTTCCAATGCCTTTAGTATTACTGCCTGTTCTGCCTGATTGTTCGATGATCTGCCTTGTAATTTTAATTTTAATTTGTGTATGATTTCTCCTTCTCTGATGATGACTATGCCAGATCCCACACTTTGGTCCAGTTTGCTGCCATCAGTATAAGTCTCAATGGAGCACACTGCATGTTTGTCAAATACATCAATGCATACCCCTTGGATGGATGCCTCCAGTCTCTTGCTGGTTTGTCATATTCCTCTGAATTATGCTTAATTCTGTGAATTTTGGTGGTGTCTTGAATAGTTTTATCCACAGGCATCGAGCCTGCAAGAATACATGATGCTTCATATGAGAGAGTGCGAAAAGGTTTAACAATTTTTATGTTGATTAGTCTGTGGACTCTCATTATTTTTGTTTTATTTTTTTGCTAATTCATTGCCACCTTCCATACCAGGACTCTATATGATATGATGGGTAAAATTACTCCCTCGTAAATTGTTGTCAAGGCTGTATGTCCTAATCCCCATTGAATTTTTGCCAATTCTGACAGGATGTTGATTATTTGCATGTTTTTCCCCATTATGTAATCCACATGTCTGTCAAAACTGAGTTTGTTGTTGAAATACCTACCGAGATATTCGAGTTCCCAGGTTTGTTTTAATTTTTTGTTATTGAGATAATTAATGTCAGTGTTTTTCAGCCTTCTTTTACCTGTAATTAATAGTGTTACCTATTTATTGTCATTGAATTCTGTTTTGTTGTTCTTTGGCCGTTTTCTTTTATCTGCTTCAGATCTTGGTTAGTGTAATTTCCCATTTCTTTCACCTGTTTTCCTTTAGTCAGTGCTACAAGATCATTTACTTGAGTGATTACCTTCATGAATTCACTATATTGTAGATTCAAAACTGAATTGTACATTGTACAATTATACATTATATTCCACAATTCCTGAGGGCATACTTTTCTGACAGCTTTTTCTTCCTTGTATGATTTAAATATTAATGAAATAGATTTCTTAAAGTAATCTGCTATAAGTTTATATAGGTTTCTTGGACAGTTTAGTTGTTTCAGGTTAAGCAACACGCTTAATGGGCAACCAGGCTGCATCAAAGTTTCCATTTACATCCAATGAAGTCATTAAAACCATTTCTCTCTGCCCTAAAGCATTATAAACAAATTGTTTGACTGTATACAGCGCATCTATTGTTCCTTTCCGTGAAGAGAACCCAAAATGGTTTCTGCTGAGTAAGTCAGAATACATGTGATGCATTATTCTGTCAATGAAGGCCTTCTGCAACACTTTCCCCCCACGTCTAATAAGCTGATTGACCTATACTTTGACACTTCTATTTCGTGTTCTTTCCTTGGCTTAACAATCGAAACAATTGATTTTTTCCATTTTTCAGGAAAGCATCCTAACCCTAAGCATTTGTAGATCTCTATGATGAATAATTTAAATGTCAAAAAATTAAATTGAGTTTTATTTATGGATGCTCTACTACTACTACTACTACTACTACTACTACTGATTTTAGTGTTCCATTCTATATGGGGCGTGAAAGACCAAAAATTTTGCTCGAGGTAACTTAATGGGGCTTGAGGTTCTTTTACATGTTGTAAATCTATGATACAGGACCACTGACGTTACTTCCCTTCTTAAGGAAACCATATTAAGGATTTTTATGCCTGAAAAAAATCCATCGCCCTCCACTGGATTTGAACCCATGACCTTGGGAACTACAGGTTAGCACGCTACTCCTAGACCACTGAGGACGACATTTAAATGCCATTAGTAATATATCACTTGTAAGTCCTCCTCTCCAGTGGCTTTCCTGGGGTCCATGATTTTAAATATTGCCATAATTTTGTTTTTGGTGAAGTCTGTATCATCTGGTGTGCCTGGAGGTTCCTAATGTTTCTGTGGTATTCATCTTCTGGGGTAAAGTGACACATCATGTAGGTTGCTGTGATTTCTATATTTTTCATAAATAAACTATCATGTTTTAACAGGGTTATCATTAATTTTCCTATTGGTGACTTTCCAGCAGCCACTCTGTATACTATGTTCTATGGATTTGAGGCTTCTGCAAGCTGTAAGTTTTTCTTCTCTTAATATGGTACTGTCTTTTTCCCTCCATAAATTTAGTTTCCTATGATTTCTTTTAAGTAGTCATTATTCACAGTCTTTTTAAATCTTCTGCAGAGCAATAACTTTCTTCCTTAATATCGCAAAACTGTCTATCCACCAGGAACTCTTCTGTTTGTTTGGTCATTTTTGGGTCCATAGCTTATGCGAAAGACTAAAAACTAAATTGGGTGTTATTTATGGATGCTCTTTAACTGCTATGGTTCTTAGTGTCCCATTCTATATTGGGGGTGAAAGACCAGAAATATTGCTCAGAATCCTCTTTATCAGGCTTAAGGTTCTGTTACGTGTCATAAATCTATGACACGGGACCACCAGCTTTACTTCCCTTCCAAAGGAAGTCATGTTTGGGATTTTTATGCCAGAAAAAAATGCATCGCCCTCCACCAGATTTGAACCTGCAACCTTGGGGATATGAAAGGCAGCATGCTGTTGCCATAAACTAGTGATATTTTTTAATACCTCATCTATGCTTTGACTGCTTTTGCTTTGTCATGTAGTTCATCAATTGTTTATGCCTGCACTTAAAACAGTTTAATAATGGTTTGGACAAGAGTGTTGTTGAATGTTTCTAATTAATTGTCTTAGACCATATCTTGGTCTCAGATTAGGCAGGCTATTATAATGTCTCCCCTTGTCAATTTTGAAGTTTATTATATTGTGATGTGAAAAACTTTCATCTCCACAGATGCAGTCAACGACAAACTTTGTTGAAGTGTGGTTGCTCCTTCTGGTGCCTGACTCGAATGTGGGTGTTCCTGTATCCTCATTTATAATTATTTTGTTATTATTTACTACAAGGGCTGAGGTGACATTTGTTTCAAGTTTTGTTATATTCCATGGTCTTTACTTTATTTTTGTATTATAATGATGTGCCTTTGCACCTTTAATAACTCTACTAAGAATTTTATAACATTTTCTGTAATAGGTTTTTAGCTCCTGCTCAATAAATACAAGTTTCTTTTTCCATTCATAAGAGATTTTGATACCCTGTGTAATCCAGCGTGTGTGTGTGTGTGTGTGTGTGTGTGTGTGTGTGTGTGTGTGTGTGTAGGGGAGGGGGTGCACACATACGCTTTTTTTTTTCTTCTTTTTGCATATTTTATAGGAAAGCATTCATTAAAGTAATTTATATAAATGTTCAAAAACAAATTAAATGCTGCATTTACATCATTATTGTGATAAGCGACAGCATTCTTCCAGATGTAACAGAGAATTGAGTTTACTTAAATTTTCGTCATTTACTTCCCTTACCTTTTTCCAGTTTTTTAATTAGGGACAATACAAATGTCATGTATAAGATAGAGCATCATTGTCTGACATGAACATTTACAAGTAGGAAAGTTGCCAAGGAATTTATTCTATTATTGTCTATAAAAATATTATCTATAGCCGTACTACATTCATTATGCACTCTTGTTGGGAAATTTACTGTATGCCATAAGTTATGAGTCATTAGTCATTAATAATGAGATTAAATCTGTTTTATTTGCAAATTCTGCTACAAAAAATTGTATTTATTATGTATCCACAGATAATTAATTCAAAATTTGGTTTATATAGATGGTTTAGAGCAGACCCAAGTTTCTTAATAAACTCTTTCTACACTGCTAGATGATACCCTATATACACAAACAGTAAAACTCTTTCCTAGTTGCTTTTCAGCTGGCTTCAAAGGTTTGCTCTAGACAGAAATTACTAATGTCAAGCATACTACATGCTACTTCTTTTTTACATATATGTTCCTCCTTTACTAGGTGTTTCCCTGCAAAAATATTCCTTCAAACGAGTTGATTGATGTCTTATCGGTTCTTTCCAATATTATCAAATGGGTTAACTAGATCAAGCAATTTTTGTTTTAGCCCATAAAATTATAGTTTTTCCTTTATAATGTACTTAATGATAGTTTCCTTTATCATTAAATGCAGTCTTGCACTAATAAAATGCTATGTTTTCAGGTTGAATACCTTGAACTAGCTCTTAATATAAACAAACATGGGGAATATTTTCGGTTATGTTACACCTACAACAGCACGCCACGTCGCAATAAAAGTTAGGGTGATGAGGTGTAATTTAGAGAAGTGATACCGTCTCAGGTTTATTGTTGACAGTGATGTAGATGTGCCAATAATTCCAGCTAGAAATAGATAATAAAACTGCTCAAACATACAAACCTTTTGCAGCAAATGCAATCCAAAGAGCAAATTATGAAATTAAAGTCCAAAATCTGAATCTTGCACTGCAAAGAGGTTTTCAGTTGTCCTTTTTATTCGCAAGAACAAAAAAAGAATACACAAATTTAAATTATGGGTTGACATTCTTAAGAAATAAAAGACTTATCTCCTAACCAAACTTAGCAGCGAAGGGAAGACTGCTACATTCTGAGCACAATAAACCAAAATGTTAAATTCGCCAGTTTGCTTAAATTTATTGTTTTTATTGTTTAAATCATAACACCAACCATACCCCAAATATGATCAACCATAAGAGCTGAAGCTTTCTTGGCGACAAACATACTCTAGACGTTCTCGGGCTTCAAGCCAGGTGAGGTGATGATACATCAACATTTCAGGAGTGTACATCTCTCCTCCCATCTTTAGGATGCTGAATGACTGATCGGGTGAAATAGCCTGTATATATAATGTCCAACATGGCGACTAGCACGCACCTCGTGGAAAATGCAAGACGGTCCTGTTGGGGTAGACCTCGTAGAGAACTCACCTACTCTAGCTGCTGCTTAGGTTGTCTATTTTTGTATTTTCTGAGTCGTTCAATTTCAATTTTGATGGCTGGTTTCCATGCAGGACTGAACTGTAGTCCAGCGTTCCAGTTCAGTACTGCATGGAAACCAGCCATCAAAATTGAAACCGAGCGGCACCCAAAGTATGAGAGTTCTCTACGAGGTCTGCCCCAGCAAATCTAGCAGGACTGCCTCGTGTTTTCCACCGTGCTAGCCACCACATCAGACAGTATATATACAGGCCATTTCACCCGATCAGTCATTCAGCATCCTAAAGATGGGAGAGATGCACACTCTTGAAACGTTGATGTATCCTGCCTTGAAGCCCGAGAATGTCTAGAGTATGATCAACCATATCATCGAACACCACACAAACACTCATGGCCACCCATGGCTTCCAGCTATCATCAAATGCAACAGCCTGAACAAATTCATTTTACATGATGATACTCTTCATCCACATAAAGATCACAGAATTTGTTTGCACTCTCAATTTGTAATAAGTATTACATCCAAATTATTGACTAATTTTGAAGATTTAGAAGCTAGTAACAGTGATGTGTCATAATTTAAGATAAAGAGAGTTGAGGGTTGTTACACTACATCACTAAAATATTCTTACTTGAACGCATTTCGGGAGACGGCTTGTTCCCATCGTCAGCATGTTCTCAACTGATGTTTCCGGTCATCGTCTGGGGGATGTGTGAGGCTAGTGGTGTTCTCTGGTGCTGGGCTGATGAACCTCCAAAGGCTGCTGGGTGGCGGCAGTTCAAAGTTCATTAGGTGATTCCTGTGTTTGACAATATGTATTTTTTCCCAGATGTCCAATTCATTGCTTCTGTTGATCGGTTTTAAGAGTTTTATGTTCGGAGTGATATCATGGTTTGAAGACCAGAAATGATGTGCTACTGCTGATTTATCTGGCTGCTTTTGGTAAATGCATCTCATATGCTCTTTAAGTCTTATTTCAAGATTTCTTTTGGTTCTTCCTATGTATACCAGGTTACATTCATTACAATCAATTTGATATATACCAGATGATTTATCGTTGGGGATAGGATCTTTTGTTCTGTTGCATAGTAGTTTCTGTATATTGTGGTTATTCTGTGGAGACAGGGTGATGGTGTATTTCTTGAAAATCCTTTGAAATTTATGATGTTCCAAGGGTGATAAGTGAATTTTCTATATGCTTGTGGTTTTTGTTGTCTGAGTAACGTAGTCATTTGTTGGATGTATTTCTGTCTTTCAAACCTTTTTATCTTATCTATTGTTTTTTTCTGGTATCCATTCATAGTGGCTATGTTGACAATGTGTTGGTATTCTTTCTGGTATTCCTCTTTCTCCAATGGTATATGTACTAACCTGTTTGTAATACTATTTAAAATAGCATGTTTGTGGCTTGTAGGATTGTAGCTATTGTTTTTAATATAATTTTCTGTGTGCGTTGGTTTTCTGTAAATGCCGAACGTTAGTTTGTTGTGTTCAATATTTCTGATGATCCTGATGTCTAGGTAAGATAATTGGTCATTTTCTTCTTTTTCTATTGTGAATTTAATAGATCTCTTTTGTAAATTTAATAATTTCAAAGCATCTTCTGAAAGTTTTTTTGGAACAATGGCAAAAATATCATCTACATACCTATACCAGGTTTTGAATAGATGTGGGAAAGATTTAGTAATATGGCATTCAAAATGGCTCACATATAGTTCTGCTAAAAATGGTGAAAGGGGGTTTCCCATAGTTAGGCCTGAGGTTTGTTTAAAGATTTTGTGATGGAATGAAAAGAAATTCTGGTCCAGGCATAATTTAGTTAGTTTTAGGTAATCTTCTGTTTGTGCTCTAGGTGTGCCATTGTTTAATATCCAATTTTCTAGGATAATAAAGCCATGGTCATCAGTGTATTTAATTAATTTTAGATTAATTTTCTAATTTTACATCCTTCTTCCCAAAAGTGTGTTGCAACAGCTGATTTTTCTACTCTTTGAATTTTATATTTTTGAAATATGATTTTAATCCGACTTAAAGGCTATATTTTATCTAGCCATTAAGTTCATTTTGTAGATACCTGACTTTTTATTAGAAGTTTTCTTTATACTTGCTTTGACCAGTGCTTCTATATTTAATTTGTTTCTTTGCATCAATTTTATGTTGCAGTTCTTGAATATTCTCTTATTTTTTTTGTACCCAAGTATGATATGGGGAAGGGTAGAAAGCCCCTCTGAAACATGCTCTAGTTAAAAACAAAAGAAGAAGTGAAGCTGTATAATAACCATTTTACTGTAACTTCCCAAAAACCTCTTGCTTAAATCTTTGGGAAGACTCCAAGAAGAACTCAGTAAAACGTATTGCAATTATTTTTATTATCAAATTTCCAACCAAATGCTAGGGTTAGTATGTGTGTGTGTGACCATACGTTCTGTCAGTGAAATGGAAACATGAAGTACTATGGGAATTGTTAAGTGATGAAACATGCCAGCATTGTATGCATCAAGATTTGTTTTAATTGATGTGCACAAAGTAACAAGCACCAATAAAAAAGGAAGAGGGTGTGTACAACACTGTATTAACATTATTTCAGTGAATATATTAAATTCTAAAGGAGAAAAATTCATATAAAGCCTGAAACTATCTCAAAAAACAGCCATCTCCATGTTCAGACATAAGTGGACATGACTGCCTTAGCAAACACCTACACAAAATTGGACTGCTACCATCTCCAAATTGTGTGTTATGCAATAAGGAAGAAGAAATTAATATGGATCATTTATTAATCTGTGAACAGCTTATATCATATCCAGACTTGACTTCAAAATATTGGGAACCAAGAAGGAGAAAGGCTTTGTTGCTAAATCGTGTGTGTGTGTGTGTGTGTGTGTGTGTGTGTGTGTGTGTGTGTGTGTGTGTGTGGGGGGGGGGGGGGGGGTGGAGGTGGGTGGGTGTGTGGGTGTGGGTGGGTGTGGGGGTGGGTGGGTGTGGGGGGTGGGTGGGTGTGGGGGTGGGTGGGTGTGGGGGTGGGTGGGTGTGGGGGTGGGTGTGTGGGGGTGGGGGTGTGGGGGTGGGGGTGTGTGTGGGTGTGGGTGGGTGGGTGTGGGTGGGTGTGTGGGTGGGTGTGTGGGTGGGTGTGTGGGTGTGTGTGCGGGTGTGTGGGTGTGTGTGCGGGTGGGTGGGTGTGTGTGCGGGTGGGTGGGCGGGCGGGTGGGCGGGCGGGTGGGTGGGCGGGTGTGCGTGTGTGCGTGTGTGCATGTGTGCGTGTGTGTGTGTGTGTGTGTGTGTGAGAGAGAGAGAGAGAGAGAGAGAGAGAGAGAGAGAGAGAGATTATTAAAAAAGTGGGTGAAGCTGCTGATCACATCAGAACAGGTTGTTCAAGTTGTGTACACAGAAAACAAGTTAATAATGCTGCTCATATATGCATTCCATACAATTCTATGTATAAAGCAAGGATTTTGTGTTGTCAAGCTTTGCTCTCCCATGTTATGCATTTTGAAAGATGATTTATACATCAGTTCATATAAAAGGTACATTCTTAGCTGAAATGCCACATTTGATCCAGGCTTTGCAAAGGATGTACCTATATGAAGTGTCTGTACAACAGTGAACATGATGAGTGACTATAACATCTTCCCCACTATGTTGCTGCATGGGGCAATCCTTTTGAATAACGGTATGTTCATTCCTTAGCAGCTTTAGTGTTCTGGAAGAATATGTAACATATTAATGGGTTCACATACAGAATTCATTGAAAATATTGATAGAATTTATGGTCGTAAAAAACCATGCAGTAATAGGTGAGAACACTAAGAAGTTAGCATTTCTGCCCATTGAAGTTGCAGGCTTTTCTAGTCGTGAGAAGCACCTATTCCCAGGGTTATGAGACGAGTAGACCTGAGAATGTAATATGTCTAGAGGGAGGAGGGTGACTATTATGTTTTTTCCCTAGATACAAAGTTTTTAATAGCATATTGACCATCCAGCTATATTTTCTTAAAATGCCATAATATCTTACAGCTCTCAAAAGAGCTCACTTCCTAATCTTAAGTTACAAATGAGGCAAAAAAAAAAAAAAATTGTGAACCATGCAAATCAACACAAGATTAATTACTATTTGAATTTAAATTTCTTAAATGAAAACTGTTACTTTCTATTACGATACGAGTTTACACTACATTTATTTTGCTATTAAAACTCATCTCTTGAAAGTTATGTTAGGGCATCATTTACCAAAGCTATCATTACAGAACATTGCTTACCCAAGCATAATTTGTAGCATTTATATTTTATGCTACAATAAATAAATAATCATTTGATAATTAAAATATCAAATTTCTATTGTGCTTTTCCTCTTACAGCAACATTAAAACATTAAAACAACATTTATGTAAATCTGTTGTGTAACAAACACGTTAACAGGGTCCCAGGATTTGTTGCGTTCAACAACCATAATCATTATTCTTAACAACATTTTGTTTTGTTGCAAAGTTATAGAATAACGAACTCACATAAAAATTGGTTAGCAGCTTTAACATTGTTTAAGCTTTAACAAAACATTACAGAATATTCTTGATTGTACATACATAAGTTAAGATCAGCACTATTCAAAAAAATAACTGAACTATGGACTTTAATCTGGAAATGCTGTTTGTAGACATCATCCCATATCGTAGTACATAAATTATAAAACACACTTAATGAAAGTGGAGTCAACAGGCAGCTGAGCTCATGTTCTGCAAAATAAAGTAGGTGAGTAAAGCTAGCAAGAGGTTGGCTACACTTTCATTAAGTGTCTTTTTCAATTGCTTCAATGTGTGTGATTACACAACCTTTTTAGGCTTTCTTCTGTAGCTTTGTTAGCTCTTATCATAAAGTCTTTATTAAATCTTATCATAAAGTCTTTATTAAAACTCTGTAATAATATACAGAAGTACCGTTGTTTTCAATTGAGAAATTCAGTCCAATACTTTATTATATATCAGCAACCTGAAGTACATTTTATTCCTTCTCACAAGAAGTAAAAAAGCATTCAAATTAATCATTTCTGTGAGGAATAGTTAAAAGTTGCCAACACTGACATTCCATCGACCCACAAATACAAGATAATGTTGCTCTTCCCCACCGAGTGGGATGGCTCAGCTGGTAGAGGCACATAACCAGTATTCAATTTCTGTTGGACCAGCAAATGGTAGGTGAATGCTGCGGTGGATTTTTCTCTCATTTCATTTCCTTTCAGCATTTGCAGGGCCTGGCATGATGGTAAGTATGTGGATGTGCTTTAAGGAGAGAATTGTTTCTTCCCCTGCACAGAACCTCCTGCTCAAATGTGTCCTTTCATTCTTCTGGATGGAGGGGGTCCACTGAAGAGGCATCTGGGGGTCTGGAAACTGCACCACCCTTCATAGTCTCTCACCTCATCCTTTCCTCCCACAAGTTTCACCTTTTATCTCTAATATCTTACCCTACTTCTAATAAAGCAAATTTTATCTCTTATCCAATTTTAAAATAAAAGGGATTTCCATAATATAAGAATCCTTACACTTCCTACCATAAACTATTAAAAAAAAGTAGAAAAACATAGAAAACGTATATCCTGCAGCCATAGAACAAGAATAAGATAAATAATTTAGGTAAGGAAGTTCACTTTACTATAGGAATATCTTATGCAAAGTTCTGTCACTAGATGACAGGACTCTTCCATGTGATGGACACTGTTTTGTTTTCTGCCACTGGTTCTCTTATGTTTAAAGCAACATCAATGCTAAATTTTTGTATCTTTAAATCCTTATCACTGGTCCTAGGCAGTTAGATCACCTCATTGCTTTGCAAGGGGTAATCAAGAAATTTTCCTTTAACCAAGGCCCAGTATGCCCAAGTTTGGTGTGAGAATGCAAGTTTATTAGATGTATGTTACTGCTTATTAAATAACAAAAAAAAAGTAATAATATATGTAGACAGCATAACTCAAAAACAAAAAGATGGTCAAACTTACTTGGTATTTAAGTTTGGCATCTCACAAAATAACCTTTATATGGAAAATGTTTCATTATATTTTAGTTTCTCAAAAATGGCTGTAGTAAATTTGATTCAAGTACCATAAGCTTCAGATATTTGCATGATAAAGAAAATGTATATCTTAAATTTTCTGTGAAGATCTCTTCATTCTGAGTTAGTTTTGCATAATTTTTAGTTTCTCTACTAATCACTTATTAGTAAATAAAGGAAGTATGCATTCCACCCAAAAATTTGAAACTGAGATTTCACTGGAAATAAAAGGTTTAGAGATTCCCTGGATCCAAAAGAAGCATTTTTATAAAAAAGGGCTGTGTGTGCATATGTGTATCTGTGCGTTTGTGAACAGCATAACTCGAAAACAAACTTCACTGGTCCCAATATTCGGAAACTAATGCTAGATGAACATTTCCTTCATTCAATGAATGCCATGGAGCAAGAAGCCTGGACTGCCTTTAGGTGTGTGGTTGAAAACTTCTTGGGAAACAATTATAGTCCAGAGTATATCAACATGCTGATGAAATTCAAAATGCTGGGATACTCAATGAGTTTGAAGTTACATTTTTTAAATTTGCATCTTGACTTTTTTCCTTCAAACCTGGGTGCGTAAGTGAAAAACAGGGTGAAAGATTCCACCAGGGACATGGAACGATGATACCAGGGAAATTGGCATGTTCGGATGATGCAAGACTACTGCAGGATGCTTCACCATGAGCATATGGATATTCCCCATAAAAGGAAAAGCAGGGCCACAGCATGACAACTAAGAAAGCATGGAATGAATGATGTTGGTGCATGTTTTGTAACACATTCTCTGCATGCATCTGTTCATTGTGTGTATATTTCAATATGTTGTTGTTTTAAACTTGTATTCTACTTCTGCACGATTCATGTGCCATATATATATATATATATATATATGTGTGTGTGTGTGTGTGTGTGTGTGTGTGTAATACTTGTATATGTGATATCATTATCACAAAATATGCGATTTATGCAAAAACTGTGAGTGATACAATGTTTTGAGTATCATTTTCGAATTCAGGAGGTTGAAATTCATAAAAAAAAAAAAAACCCTACATTTTTGTAAAAAAGTTTTTTCATTGTTGCCTTGTGAAATTATTGGTTAATTTGTGTATTTGCCACATTAAGGGTTTTTTATTACGTACACAGTACAATTAATGCATCAAAATGTATAATGTCCAACACATTTTTTTTTTTTTTTTTTCAATTTAAAGAACACAAGTGAAAAATGATTTCATTTTTTAAAGTTCCTGAAAGTACACCTGGAGCATAACTACATTTTTAATTTTGTGAAAAATTAGAACAATTACATTTGAAATAGTAGGCACCAAAGTATGCAGCATTGTTGATGTAAAATGTTTTATTATTGGTATTTATAGATCACCAAAGCTGACTGATTTCTATTTCCATTTAGAAGAGTTCTTTAAGGTAGCTCTTAAAGTTTTAAAGTCATAATAATGGAAAAGCAATGTAGAATATGGAAACAAAGAATTTGTAGATACTTTACATAGTTTTAATCCTCAAGATGTAGTAATAGTGACCAACTCAAGTTACAAAACAGTCCTGTAAAACTACAGATCATATAATAACAAACATAGATGAATCTAAAATGACTACTATATACAAGGATTTTCATAATAATTTAGGTTAATCACTGAGTCAATTTGTGACACTACATCCTTACTAGATTTTGAAATGGAAAACATATTTTTGGAGCTGATTGCAGCCATCATCAGTTCCTGGCCAACAGCCCACATCATCCCACATGGTGGTTGGGGTGTCCCTGGTGGCAGTGGCAGGTCTTTTTATGAGCACATTAGAAACAAGAGTCACTAAGGCATTCCCCTGGATATTGAAACTATGGTACATCTTTGTAGACAATATTATTGCAAATTTAGTTAGTTACAGAAAAGCACTTAGAAGGTGCATTAAAACTGCTAAACCTTCAAGGGAAATCTATAAATTTCACAATGGAAAAAGAATGTAATAGACAGCTACCTTTCCTTGATCTTAAAATCATCTAGAAAGAAAACCACCTAACATTTGGCATCTACAGGAAACCCACACACACCAATAGTTACATAAAACGAAACAGTTACAATCCACATGAACAAACATGCAGCACTCAACAGTCTTGCATAGACTAGTTAACGTCCCCATGAACAAAAAGGAATATGATCGTGAGCTAAACCACATAACAGACATAGTTAAAGAGAATGGATTGCACCATGCATAAGAAAATAAACAGAGCCAAGAAGAGAAATAGAGTAAAAGCACACTCATCAGAAATGAAAAAGAAGAAAAGATTTTCAAAAAATTCATATATCACCTCTACAGAGTTTTATAAATTCCAGAGAATCATCAAACAGTACATCATTTTGCCCCAAAAGCAGCTATCTCAAAGATGACATTAAATTCTAAACTAAAAGATGACATCCCACAGGAGAACAAACCAGGAATATACCAGTTCAGCTGCAACAGCTATGAAAAAATGTACATCGGGAAAACTAAAATAAAAATAAAAACAGAAGCAGAAGAATACATCAGGAACACAAAGCAAAAGCAGGAAGAACAACTCAGCAGCTGCTTGGCACTTTTGGAGAGATCAACACACCATAAATAGAAATCCGAAAGTACTAAAAAACATTTCAGAAAAAACAGAACTCACAGTTTGGCAAAAATTTACATTTACAAAAAAACAGGACCAGTATTTTCAATTTTGAAATCCCATCAAGTGACATACTTACCAACCACTATGAGGGATGATGATAGCAGTTCTTCAGGAACTGATGATGGGAGGAATTAGCTCCGTAAAAAACACTATTAAATTGAGTTTTATTTATGGACATTCTTAACTACTGTGGTCTTTAGCATCCCATTCTATATTGGGCGTGAAAGACCAGTAATTTTGCTCAGAGGCCTCTTTGTCAGGCTTGAGGTTCTTTTACGTGCCGTAAATCTGCAACACGGGACCACCAGCTTTACTTCCCTACCGAAGGAAGCCATGCTAAGGATTTTTATGTCCAAAAAAATCCATCGCCCTCCACCAGGTTTGGACCCGCGACCTTGGGAACTAGAGGCTAGCGTGGTAACACTACACCATGGAGGATGGTATGTAGTAAGTGATGTATCACAAACTGACTCAATAATTAATCCAAATTATTAGTGCACATAAGTGTCACAAAATACCATACTTAACATTAAGTGTAAATTAAACGATTTTCATATTTCAGATCACACATCCCAAATTATTGATACACGTAACAGTTATGCTGCAAGCCTGGAAACACAACAATACATGTATATTAAGGATACCAAAAGCTCAAATTTATATGCTTTAAAAAAAAAATAACCCACGAAATATGGACAGAAGTATATTTGGCAATATCCACAAATGATAAATAAAATCTTCTTTTTTTATATATTTAAAAGATATTTTGATGTGTCCTGTCCTATAAATTAAAGACTTAAAACAACTTTGACAATGCAAAAGATAAAGCTTTCTTTAGAAGTAGTTATTAATCAAGATAAAATGAAAAACAATTACGAATATTTTAACAAGCTGACTGTGGCTCTTACTGTATAGGTCTCCAACAGACAATATGCCTCACCATAAACAATGCAGAATTACTATATTAACATTCATTTTTATAATGTCAATGTAATCTCCGAGGTAGCAGAGGAGGTATTGCTCTCTGTAGTCCGATACTATTAGCAATTTATTACTGACACCATTCACTACTTTTAATATTTATTGTATTCTTACAAACATATTTGGAAAATGAAAAAATACCATAGTATTAACTCAGTCCCTTTTAAACACAATAATGATGATGATAATTTGAATTTTGTAATGTCTAATTTTTTCTTTGAAATTGAGACAAAGCAGAATGTAGGCACAAGCTTACTGTTCAGTAGCAACACCTCTGTTTGCTTTTTATTGTTACATTTCATGGAAGTCATTAAAACAAGGTAAACAAAATCCAAGCTACCCTCTTGACAGAAACTTGCGACTTTCTTTGCTTTATTTGTTTCATGGCTTTCTAAGGTTGTTTTTCTTATTTCCTTATAACATTCCCTGCATTGCTTTCTCCCTTCTCCCTCTGGTTTCATGAAGATATGAACTTGTCCCATGACCCGAGGTGGCATAATGGGCAGATTTGAGGCTAATTCTCATGCAAGGATTTTCCTGAAGTTAGCATTGTAGTAGCAGTAACTAGTAATTTGTTCTCATTGGTCATTTGCAAATGATACAAGAGTTAACAACCTATGTACCAAAAATAATTTCAACTATCAATTTTCTATACTTCAAACCTCTACTTAGCACAAAATTATAAGATGACATCCATCCAGTCTTCACACCTTTTTTGTCTTTACTGTGGTCCACACAGAGGTTTCAATACTGGATTGCTCTCCACAGATAAGATTGCCTCCAAGTGCGAAGTTTGTAGTAAGCAAGAGCACTTCATGTTTGTTCACCCACTTCACTATTTTTATTCCTCCTTCATCTTCTGCTTAAACTTGTCAGGGACATCTTTCTGGTTCTGCCTCAAGATTATACAGTCCACAATTTTCTCACTATATAAAGCCATAGTGAGTGGTAAATTATCTGCCCTGTATTACACTGATAGCAAGAGTTGATGTATGACTGTGTTCGTCATGCCTTTCATTTAGTGTATACATAATATTCAGAATGTAACTAACCTTCAGTAGTACAGAGTTTGATGCTACCACATTTGGGTTGTACTGCTTAAAAATAAGCCTCCTCTAAATTATACCATGAACCTTCTCTATTTTGTACAGGCGATCTGTTTTTCTCAGAACCAACGTTGTTTCAAAACTGGATGTTTCTTAATATTGTTTATCTATCTCTTGGCATAATGTGCCAAATAAATTCATTTTAAACATTTTATCTTTAGACCAATAGCAATGTAGGAATGACAGATGTACCAAACCCATTCTCATAATTAAGGGGCGGATCAGAGTGACTTACCTTGTACTGCATATGCACTGTGTTTACGAAGCGGAACATCATGCCTACTACAGTATATTTCTTTACCCACCATCTGTACCCAGAAATTGAAATTAAATTGAGTTTTATTTATGGACGCTCTTTAACTGCTGTGGTCCTTAGCGTCCCATTCTATATTGGGAGTGAAAGACCGAAAATTTTGCTCAGAGGCCTCTTTATCAGGCTCGAGGCTCTTTTACGTGCCGTAAATCTATGAGGCGGAACCACAAGCTTTACTTACCTTCCGAAGAAAGCCATGCTAAGGATTTTTACACCCAAAAAAATCCATTGCCCTCCATCAGGTTTGAACCCATGACCTCGGGAACTAGAGGCTAGCATGGTAACCACTACACCACGAAGACATGTACCAAGACATTATGCTCCCTGCATTGGTAACTTGAAATAACGGACTATCCTCTAGTCATAATAATTGAAAAAAGTTATAAATTTCTTCTACATTCATAACTTGCAACGAATTGTTTCTTGACTTATCAAACCGTGCTACAGCTTTTTGTTTTGCCATTGGTCTTCTACAACCAAACCCAAATCTCTGCAGTGATCCCGTGTTTGAAAATCTTTGGAGGTGTATCTCGCTCCATGTTAGCATTTACTTGTGACCTCAGCAACATATTTAAATACTGCCAGGGGTTGACAGCATTGTGTTTCATGAGCAGGCTGTGCAGTCTCTTCTGTTGTCTTCTTTCAATGTATCTTCTGAACTTGATTCAACAGTCTGTGTTGGTTGATAATTTTTTTGCCTGAATGATATCATCACTATTACTAGAATCATACATTTCATCATTTTCAAGTACGTTCAATTCTAACTCAACTATCTTCATCTTCCTACTCTGTGAGTTTGTGACAGCTGACTAATACTGCAACATACATAAAATAGTTGGAACTTGCAATCAACAATGGTTCACTAAATCTTAAAAGAAACAGCGTGAAACCATAACCATGTCTGTTGGTCTTTGCAGTCTTTGGTTGGATAGTACCATACTATATTAGTGTAAATGATTTCAATACAGTAACAATCTCTAAGGGTGATGCAGATAAAAATGTACAATTAATATAGGAATTTCAACATTTTTAAGAAATTTATGTCATAAAACATTGCAATTTATATTACCTTTATAAGTTACATAAAAGAAGCAGCAATCCTAAGGGTACACGAAGAATGAGAACTATCAGACTTCTGCAACCGATCCACAGTCAACATGTTACAATAATTAAGCTCTATATATATAGAATGTTTCAAAAATAGAGGGCATAAATTCAGGTATGTATTCCCCATACGTAGACAAAAAAGTCCATTACAACATGTGTCTGGAAATGCTTAGTTTCTGAGTTATGACCTTCAAAATAGTGATATTCAGTAGAACGTTTTTCTTCTCGCAGGTAGTTGCCATGACAGAAGATATTAACAGGACGCTCTACATTTCATTGTTTGGATTTGACTGAGTGACATGTACTCAAATCAGGAGCTCACAGAAATGCACTTTATGTACAGCAAGGTGGACGGCAATGCTCATTGTTTATATCCACAGAAAAAATGTCCAGATTGGAAGACATTTGTGCACTCATGGTTTGGGGAGAGGATGACCAAGATCTAGAGGAGGGGATTCTGCGTACACGACTCCTTCTATCAGTACACAAAGGTTAGTGTTACAAGTGAATGTTCCTCAAATGACTGAGGCCCTGTCACCAGCAGATTACCCTTGCTGTTTGTGTAGCAGTACTTACCTACCTTAGGTGAAGCACAGTTCACACTAGATGGTATTACAAAATTTCCATGTCAGCATGTATCAGCTTATGAAAATCCACACGTGGGCGGTTAGTTCGACCCCATGTACTTGCAAACAGACATTCAGAGCAGGCGCACACAAACATCCTGGAAATCACCGTAGGTATCTCATGTGCATGAAGACACTCCACTGAGCATTTGCCAACAAGTTCATTTCTTGCATGATGGTGCCTCTGCACATTTCAATTGTACCAGTCGCCAGTGCTTCGAATGAAGATTTCCTGATTGATGGATAGATAAAGGTGGCCCAGTTGCTTGGTCACCACGTTAACTTGTTTTGAACCCTGTCGATTTCTACTTGTGGGGCCATTTAAAAGTGTTGGTGTATTCATCTCCCGTGCCTGACATGGAATCCCTTCATAATTGATTTGTGGCAGGTGTGAGGAAATATGCAATACTCCTGGAATTTGGGGTCGTGTTTGCATGGCCATCAGACATCGATGTGAGTCCTGTATTCAAGCAGGAGAGGGACACTTTGAACATCTTCTGTAAAGAAAACTACCTGCAGTAAGAAATATGTTCCAGTGAATATAACTGTTTGAAAGCCATAACTCAGAAATCAAGCATTTCCGGATACATGTTGTAATGGACTTTTTTTATTGACTACATATGAGAAATGCATACTTGAAATTATGCCCTCTATTTCTGAAACAACCTGTACATTACTCCATGTATAACAAATATAAAAAGCTATGCAAACAAGTTCTTAACATAGGAAAGCAAAATAACAATAGGACAATAGCTCACTAAAGCAATGTGATCTATAGATAATAAAAAAGCAAAACCAATCAAAGAGTAAAAAAAATCTGATGTGATACATTCACATGACTTTCTCTGCCCTCTATCTTCATTAGTGGGTATATAAACTATTCCTACTAAAGCTTATTTTTCTATCTACTACATTTTAATCCAAATAAACCTTTGCAGAAATAGCTCCATCACACTTTTCATTATCGATACAAACAGAACACTAATAGTCAAATGTTTAAGAACTGTATACTATGCACTGGCCTTAAAATTCCATAGTGTTTCCATGCAATCACAAGAAACAAAAATAATTAAATTGAGTTTTATTTATGGACGCTCTTTAACTACTATGGTCCTTAACGTCCCAATCTATATTGGGCAAGAAAGACTGGTAATTTTGCTCAGAGGCCTCTTCATCAGGCTTGAGGTTCTTTTACGTGATGTAAATCTACGACACAGGACCAACTTAACGTTGACAAGACTTTAAGAGAATGACAGGTAATGAACAATTCAAACCATTAAAAATAGATATCTCAGAAGTGGCTTAGGCCACAAAAAAGTTTTTTTGAAATAAATTGTGTGTTTTAAACAGATCTACTTTTTACTTTCTCTACTACGTATAGTAAGTAGAGGAAGTATTGCATTCCACTCAAAAATTTGATACCGATATTTCACCAGAAATACATGTTTTGAGGCCTCCTGAATCCAAAAAAAGTATTTTTGGAAACATGTCTGTGTGTGTCTGTCTGTGTGTCTATGAACAGCATAACTCAGAAACGAACAGTCAGATAAACACCAAACTTGGTATTTAGGTTCAGTATCTTCCAGAGATGCGACACGAAGGTTTTCAAGAAACTCCCCCCAACCCAGATTACCCTTTACATGGAACATTTTTCGAAAATTTTTATTCTCAATTATTTTAATGATTTTGATTGAAGTATGATGTGGCATGTGCACAGATTATATATTGGTAATGCGCCCTCTGGTTACCCAAGTTGAAGGTTGGCAGTTTATCTGAGGAGGGGTGTGTAAGGGGAAACAGTCTCATTGGAGGGGATGGCGTTAGTGACGCCAAGCTTAACACGTTTTCTCAGTCAGTCTGGGACTAGTCTTTGAGTCAGGTGAACGGATAGCTGCCCGACGATATGGCGTCCTCGCCCCGGCAGGCACATGGGGTAAGTCTTTGTTAAATAAATCTATTTGCCACCCTTCCTTGATACTTTTATTATGGTAGAATAGAATCCTTGCCTCTCCCTTCAGCCAGGAATTATATTAGTGTAATTATGTTGTGAATTTAACTTTAGCTGCGTCCCTTTGTCGGTGCCTCTTAAATTAAAGTTTCCTTTGTTTGATTAACGATCCCTCTCACATGCGAGTTGCCCTCCTCTGAAGTTAAGTAATTATAAATTAGTGAGGTATTCGACAAATTGGCGGAGGCGCCGAGAAATTAGTTTGATTTGTTTTGAGATTTTAAGTGCAAAATTTTTTTTCCCTCCAAATTTAACGGTTTCTGCTCCACGTGGTCGTGAAAAATGTAAAGTTTTTTCTGGCTGAAGGGTAAGGATTTTTATACTTTAATTTGTGATTCTCTTCTTCTAAATTTTGTTTCCATCATTTCTGAAAGTCTGGTGTCGAAATTTCAATTTTGAGTTCATTTTTGCATTTTTTCCCATTGTCTGCTGGGTGACGCTAAAATTTCTGACTCCATTTTCCCCTTGGTTTGGCTTCATTTCCTTTAAACTATATCACTGTGTTCCGTTCTTCGGGCTGGTTAATTTCAAAAAAAATGTTTTTATGAAAGTTGAGTTGTGCAACGAACGAGATAGTTGTTTCAAAAGGTGCTCGTCACGTGTTGGCTATCCGTTTGCAAATCTTGTTTTCTGTGCTTATTAGCAGTGGTTTGGAAATGTATAACTTTATATTCCAGTGATTGTGATTTCTAGCTATTTACTGCACTCTTCTGGGTCATTTTTCGTGTAACTTTTATGTACGCACGTGTGTTGTGTAATTCCCGTGTGGTCGTGCATTTCAGCAATAATTTTAGCTTGTGAAACCAGTCTTCCTCAGCACGTGTTTTGGCGCGTTTATTTGCATGTGCATATCAGATTATATACATTTGATTTAAGCGAAAAAAGAGAAGTTTAGTATGCTAGTATAAATTACAAGTCTGTATTCTGCTCCTTTTGAGAATATTAGCGGTGGTCACAGTAAGTGTGACGTAGTTTTTTTTAACTTCCAGTTCGAGGTTTCTCACTGAAGCTATCATTTTGTTTTCTTCCATGTGTTCATTCTGCTTAAAAATCTTGGTATTGTGTCCAAGTGGCTTGTGTAGCCGTGTGTTAGTATAATGTTCTGATATTTCGCCGCGGGCGCCTTAATTGTGTTCTTTCTGCAACTGTTTTATTTGGCTATGTTCTACTCTTGCTACTTACATTCATGTGATGCTATAAGTGTTTAGTTTGGTGTAATCTGTATTGCTTGGTCCTACTGTTTGTTTATTGGTTGCGTTATCTTTTGTGTTGCAATCATGCCTAAGCGACGTACTGCACAGAAATCTGATATAGTAATTGCTCCTGTTAGCAAGCACAGTGACGTAGACTTTCTGTCCAGTGTTGGTACGACTGTTGCTCAGTTATCAGCTGGCTGCCGCCCGGTCATTGACCCCTCTCACGTGAAGGATCCCAGCGAGTTGTCAGCGTATAAGTTACTTTAGAATTTTGAAATGTTCGCTACTACTGCTAATGGCCGCTCTGAGAAAATCATAATGATGATAATTTTGCTTTACCGTTGCCAAGTTTGGTTTAATTCCGCAATGCATATTTTTAAGGGAAAATCTTTCGCAGTTACTCATGTAAGTAAAAGTTTCAGGAGCTACCAACCTTGCCAGTATCTACACCTAATTAGGTTTGATGTGCTTCTAATATGGACCAGTACGATGTGGATGTTGATGAACCAGCTGTACGTGTGTTACCAGATTTTGGACAATTTGCACGGGAATTTTGTGGTAAACGAGTAAGAGAAAAGAAAAAAATCACCCGTAAGTATGTAATCATTGTGAGTGCTAAAGTTTGGATGAATGAAACAGTTTTACGACTCACACAGGTATGCTAAATTTATTGTTTCACTGACTGATGCTTAATTAAGCTTTGTTTTCAGGAATAATGTGCTATGAATGTCTCTGCTAAATTACAAGTATATTGTTATTTTGGGTGTAATTTAAATTTTGAATTGTGTTTTGGTAACTGCAAATCATTTGTTTGTTGTATTATACTGCAGGAATGTGTTTCAGGTGTACTATGTGCTTAGTTGAGCTTTCATTTTCAGGAATGTTATGTGACAATATTGTTTTGAGTAATGATGTGATGTTGTTTTGTTGCATTCGATTTGATTTGATATATGATTTGATTTTGACTCGATTTGATTTTGGGTTTCATAATGATGCTGTGATCTTTATTTGCAGAAAATTGTTGCATGAATAGTGTTTGTATGTATGTGTGTATTTGAGGTTCTGTGATATAGGTGAGATTTGCCTCGGTGGGAGTGCCAAAGAGTAACCCCGATGGCGTAGTGTGAGGTTATGTGAGAAATAAGAGTTGAGATTTGCCTCGGTGGAAGTGCCAAAGAGTAACCCCGACGGTGTTGATGTGAGATGAGGAGAGATGAGATGAGACGAGATGTCAGCTTCGGTGGAAGTGCCACAGTGTAACCCCGACAGTTGTTGTATCATTTCAGAGATTTTGCTTATTGGTGTTGCTGTAACGTGCCCAGTATAGCGTGTGTGATGAATTCACACGAGAGATTAAATGGATGGAAGTGAATGTAATGAAAATAATTTTTTTTTCTCTGTTTATGCAACAAGTTTATTACCATCTTAGATAGCAAATTTTAATACCACCTGTTTTCCAGCTTATTTCTTGATTTGGAGGATGTAGATGCAACATTATAGTGTCATGTTATTTGTGTCATTCCTGAATTGTTAATGTGATTTCTTGAAGGTTATGCCTATGTCAGATGTTTTGAATTTGCAGCATGCTAAATGAGACACGTAAGTGCAGATGTTTTGTTTTGGAGAGAAAATTGATAGATGATGATGATTGAAGTAATGATCGAGATTGCACTATTACTGCTGATGATGATGATGATTATGAAAGATGATGGTTAAACTGCGATGAGAAAGATAGTGATGTGGATAAGAAGTTATATTGGTGACAAGAGTAGGACACTAGTAGTTGAAAGCATGTCACGTGGCGTAGTTTAGAAATGTATTGTGGATGTAGCTTGTAGTGATGTATACACTAGTTTGAGTAGATAGTTAAGTCAGTGTTGTGTGTAATTTGGGGCCATGGTCAGTGTGAATGAGTTCATTTCATCGTCATGTGTGACTGTCTTGTAAGTGCACTTACTTTCTTTTGTTAGTGATACCAGCTGGTTATTAAGATGTAATATTGGGATCCCAAGATAAGGTTATGTTTCATTTTGTCATGTTTATGTACTTTGATTCTGTTTTACTGTTATTTGGATTATGAAGCATTGTAAGTTACACTTTGGATGGCAACTCTGTAAAATTTCTTTCTTATGCCAATTTGTTCTAATTTTCTTTTCTCTTTATTTGCCCCATGTCAAAAGAATTTTTTGTGTACATTTTTCAAACTTTAAAATCTTTAATTGTAAATGACATAGCCTTCTTTTATGTGTGATTCTTTGTGGGAGCATCCTGTTTATTGTGTGGTGGTTTTGTTTTAGTATTGTGCTGTGGCAGAGAGCGAGAAGGTGCATCAGCATCCCCAGGGCACACCAGAAGTCAAGAAACACCACAGGGAAGCTACTACACTGCCGTGGCATAAGGAGCCACCATGTCGGGGGGCAGTCCAAGCCAGCGACTGCCCACCCTGTTGTCATCACCAGAGACCTGCGGTGCTGATTCTACACCAGGACAAATCGTCGTTGTGGGCACTGTCTAAATCACCCACAAACAGTTACGGCAGTTCATCACCCTCTTGCGCAGTGTAGTGTGCCTGTGAACTAAGGCAGCGTGGTGTGTGCGTGTGCGGGATGCTACAGCTAAGTGCATTAACAATACTACGTCGACAGCACTTATGTTCCTCGTTTCTCGTCATCGCCCAGCAATATTCTGTCGTCGGCTGGGTGCTAACCACACATATTTATTACTGTTTTATTTTACATCACACATTTGTATGTCATTTTTTTGGTATGTCTTTCTTTTGTTTTTTTTCCTGTATATTGTATTTATGTTCTTTCTGTCGACGAGGACGTCGACTTCGGTGGCCAGGGGGAGATGTGGCATGTGCACAGATTATATATTGGTAATGCGCCCTCTGGTTACCCAAGTTGAAGGTTGGCAGTTTATCTGAGGAGGGGTGTGTAAGGGGAAACAGTCTCATTGGAGGGGATGGCGTTAGTGACGCCAAGCTTAATGGGTTTTCTCAGTCAGTCTGGGACTAGTCTTTGAGTCAGGTGAACGGATAGCTGCCCGACGATATGGCGTCCTCGCCCCGGCAGGCACATGGGGTAAATCTTTGTTAAATAAATCTATTTGCCACCCTTCCTTGATACTTTTATTATGGTAGAATAGAATCCTTGCCTCTCCCTTCAGCCAGGAATTATATTAGTGTAATTATGTTGTGAATTTAACTTTAGCTGCGTCCCTTTGTCGGTGCCTCTTAAATTAAAGTTTCCTTTGTTTGATTAACGATCCCTCTCACATGCGAGTTGCCCTCCTCTGAAGTTAAGTAATTATAAATTAGTGAGGTATTCGACAAATATGTTTAAGACCATAAGACCATAAGAGATAAGACAAAATTTTAATACACAAAAAATGTAGATCGCATAAAAATGCACAATTTATGTCATTTACATTTTTTTTCTTGAGTGCACCATTTTCGAGATATTGCTTGTTATTCCCTTAAATTTTCAATACTTATACTTTTTCTCAAATGGGAATTCGCTATTCATTTTTTTTTCTTTATTTTGTCCTGGTAATCCATAGAGTATTAATCTGTGGAAAAGAGAATGGTGCTGCACATAGCAACCAACTATTAAGAGATATGTCTATGCTTAAAGGCTACTGTATTTCTATTTTGCCCTTGCAAATACAAAACAAGGGGAACATAGTATGCCTTAAGCGAAAGTCAAATATTTTTAGAACTGGTCTCTATGTGTAAAATGTAATTCTCTTTGCATGTCAAGAACATAAAAAAGAACAACGAATTCTCAGTTGAGAAAAAGTGTAAGTATTGGAAAATTCAATGAAATAACAAGGAATATGTCGAAAATGGTTCACTTTTCAAAAAAAAATTTTATGGCATATATTGTGTGTTTTAACGACATCTACATTTTTATGTAGTAAAATTTTGTCTATCTCTTGCGGTTTACCAGTTATGCAAAGTCATTCAGAATGAAGAGGACTTTTGGGGACATCCCCAGAAAATTCAAGATACACATTTTATTTGCCCTAAAAATCTCTTAAACATATGATACTTTAATCAAAATCGTTAGAGCCGTTTTTGAAAAAATAGAAATTTTCGAAAAATGTTCCATTTAAGGGGTGGTTTGGGTGGGGGGATTTTCTTGAAAACTTTCATGTTGCATTCCTGGAACACATTGAACCTAAATACCAAGTTTGGTGTTTATCCGACTTTTCGTTTCTGAGTTATGCTGTTCACAGGCAGACACACACACAGACACACAAGACATACACACGGACATGTTTCCAAAAAACCTCTATTTTTTATGTCCTGGACTGCTAAGAGAATGAAATGCTCCACGTAGCAACCAGCTCTTAAAAGATTTGACTATTGCTTAAAGCCTACCATATTCCCCTTACACCTACAAGAAAATTAGCAATAAGATAGAGTCTGCAAAAGTTTATCTCGATTAACATGAAGTAGATGGAGAACAAGCGTTTCTAAAAATAGTTTGTATAAGACTAGAGAAAGTCATGTGAATGTAACACATCAGATTTTTTGGTGTAGTATGTTTTAGTCTATCGCTTAACATTTAGTGTTATACAAGATTATACAAATTTCCTTTCAAATGAAGAGAACTTCACAGGCTATTCCCAGAGAATTCAAGGTAAACATTTTATTTGTGTAAATATCTTTAACATATGGTATTTTAATCAAAATCATTAAGAACCATTTTTTAGAAAATCAAAATTTTCGAAGAATGCTCCATGTAGGATAGTTGGGTGGGAGAGATTTTCTTAAAAATCTTTGTGTTGCTTCCTTGGAAGATACTAAATTAAAACCAAGTTTG